>JACTOM010000939.1:172108-247867 GCA_015832385.1 Elymnias hypermnestra
GATATACATTCACTCTTTTTATTAAAAGAGTCAATGTTTTTGTGTACATACAACAAGTTTTCTAATATATATACGCAGTGAACTGTCATTATGTTAACTGCCTTGAATTTGTTTCTTAGCGACTCTCTTGGACCCATATTGTAAATCGCACGAACGGCCCTTTTCTGCAGCACAAATATTGCATCTATATCAGCAGCATTACCCCAAAGTAGAATACCGTATGACATAATGCTGTGAAAATAGCTGAAATATACCAGTCTGGCAGTATCAACGTCTGTCAGACGACGAATTTTTTAACAGCGTAAGCCGCGGAGCTGAGCCTATTCGATAGACCACTTATATGGGGCCCCCACTGTAATTTATTATCTAATGTTATACCTAAGAAAGCGGTACTATCTACAAGGTCTAGTTCCTCATTATTAAGTTTAACAATGGTTTGCGTTTGTTTCACATTAGGAAGAGTAAACTTTACACATTTTGTTTTCTTTCCGTTGAGCAATAAATTATTAGCTTCAAACCATTGTACCACTTTATTGAGAGAGCTGTTTACGTCGTCATAATTTGTTTGTCGTCTATTAACTTTAAACAATAGCGAAGTATCATCAGCAAACAGAACAATCTCATGATCACCCTTAACAAAGTAAGGAAGGTCATTGATATAAATGAGGAACAGAAATGGTCCTAATATGGAACCCTGTGGGACTCCCATTTTTGTCACCGACCCCGCAGAAAATTTGCCATTGACACAGACCTTTTGCGTTCTATTGGTTAAATAAAAACTCATCAGGTCTAATGCTGTGCCCGCGAGGCCATAGTGTCATTCATGGGGACTTTTATGATATGAATTCAATTTGGCGACAAATTTGAACAAATACCAAACGTGATGAAACTAGGTAACTGAAATTAAAAGATATATTACATAGTACAACTGAAAATTACTATTACTTTTAATCTTTCATTATTTAATTGCAGGTGGAATATTTAAAAGATGACGGCCTTATGGATGAGGAGATGGACCGAATAATTATACCTACAGCTTGTTATGTAACAGAATTTGATTCTGTTTCCATCCAGTCTTTAGACAGTGATGTTCCTATCTTAGCCACTAATCACAATTAATCAATAAAAGAATAAAAAATTGTAATGCTTTTCTTTACCCTATTATCTCATAAAAAGTTATTAGTATAAATTAGTAACAATAGTATTATTAAATAAATTATGCTAAATGTGAAATAGGTAAATTTTTTACTCAGAAATGGCAACATCTGGGAGTCTTCATGAAAAGGACTATAAAATTTACACCTGGAAGAAGTGAGCCCTTCAAAAGTTGGCTTCAAGATAACGAGTTGAATGTGAAAATTCGCCAAGAGGATAATTGTAGGTTTTATAAATGACAACTCCCACTATTCCTAGCTGGACACGTGGGGAGGGGGTGACGCAGCACCACGAACATAATTAACACTAAATAATGTTTCCTTTTCAATTTTCTCCCACATTAAATCTTATGAATTTAATGTCCGCTAGGTTTATTTAGCATGCGATAGACATATACCGCTGACAGTGAGCATATACCCTAAAACTTATTTTTTTAATACACAACCTTTCCTTACATTATCATATCACATAATACATAAAATTTAAATAAAAACTAAG
Source organism: Elymnias hypermnestra (assembly GCA_015832385.1). Lineage (NCBI taxonomy): Eukaryota > Metazoa > Arthropoda > Insecta > Lepidoptera > Nymphalidae > Elymnias > Elymnias hypermnestra. The sequence goes on from JACTOM010000939.1 coordinate 173,762, forward strand.
CCTTCCTCAAATCAAACAATTTCATAATTAAATAGTCTAGCTTAGATTACTTCTGTCGGTCATTCCGAGACAAACCGTTTTTGATTTTATTTTAAGTATGCTGCAGCCTAAAAGTCCACCGCTGGACACACGCGTTCACACTTGAGTGAGGGTATTTACACAACATATACACCGCGCTGTTCCACTGCGGATTTGCAGAACACCACAGAATAACTCCCGGAATGTGTAGGTTTCCTCAACATAATTTCCTTTCATTGATTTATTAGAAAGAAAAATCAAGCGCCCGAGTTTCTTTTTATAAATAGAAACTTAGTAGTGCCCATGGTTGGAGGGTGGTTGCCTTCTTTGTAAGTCATTTAATTTGCTAAAGGAGGCAAATAAGAGGGAATGGGAGGATGCGGCTAATGCCCCCCTCTCCACTAGAGGAGGCTGGATAACAAAACACCGTAGATATTCATAGTCGACATTATCCGGGTCACTAAAATAGCGCCCCCTAGTGATCTCATTACGGATGATGAGGAAACTACTGCCTTTTAGTCGGTATTCTGGTACCTTAGCGAGTCCCACACTCCTGTTAGAAAGGATTTTGTCTTCCACCAGGCATTTCCCAGCAAAAAAGAAGACACTTGCCATTAATCTTGTTTAATCTTAAAATGCACCTCTTTTATTGTCTTATCTATTCTTTATATTTAATTTAGACTTTTGGTTATCAGAAAAACAATATTTTTTTCAGATCCTTTACCTAAAATGGCTGAATTGAGCGCTTCACAAACTGCTTCCCGCCGTACAGGCTCCAGCTGCCATCCCACAGGACTGTCCCATGGATTGCTATACGCTAACAGGCTAAACGCATCCTGGAATTAAGTATATAATTTATATACTAAACCGCAAAAAATATAACATTTATACGAAATATTCACGAAACGAACAAGACAACATTGAGTTATCGTTTTAGTAGGTAGATCTGAAGTATAGTGTGATGAATTTGGTGGTAAGGTACCGGCATTCACGAAACAGGCTGGCAACAATGATTAAGTGGGAGGTGAGGTAGAGGCACTCACTACACAAGCAGGCAATATTGAAGTGGGTAGTGAGGTAGCGGCATTAACGGAACACACAGAAAACAATGAAGTGGATGTTAAGGTAGCGGCATTTATGAAAGTGACAATCAACAACGAAGTGGGTGAAGAGATAGCAGCATTTACGAAACAGACTGGCAACAATGATGAAGAGGGTGGTGAGATAGCAGCATTCACGAAACAGACAAGCAAAGTTGATACTCACTTCTAACATAGTCTTGAGGTAGTGGTCCTGTCTTAGTTTCTGGCTCATGGCGTAGATTTCGCGACCGAACGCCAACATACGCTGCACGGACACGCGCGCACCACAACCCTCGCCCTCTGCATGGTGGGTTACACATCATATTACACGGATTCTCACATTACCAACAGCCCCTATGTATCAAGGTCAAGGTTTTGATCCAATTTCTCATCAATATTTAATATTCATCGTTATTCAAATAATAAAATACGGAGAAAGCTGGATAAGTGGAGTCGCAATGGACCTATATTTTATATCATATATAAAAGCTTTTCTTTTAACCAATCCACTCAATAGACAGGTTAACATGAGAGTACTAAAATATATAGGGTTCCACTGTAAGAGGCAAGTATGGGAGGAATTAAGACTATTACTAAACATGTTCAGCCTGGTGTGTTACAAAGGCAAGGCTGGAAAGAACATGACTGTTTCTAAACAAAGATGTCGTAGCTTGTCTTAATTTGATTAATCATCTAACCTATTAGGGCTGTTACAAAGACAAGCATAGAAGAATCAAAATCAGTTACAAATGGCCCACTTATACAGGTTTCAATGTATTTAAATGATGCAAAAGGGTTTAAATAATAAATACATGTACATAGGGGCCTAGAATAGAGTATATACCACAGTCTAGAATTAACGAAACAGTTACTATACTACGTTATAACACTATTTCAGTGCGATATCTGCCAAAATTAGCTTAGTACTTGGACCAAACAAGAACTAATATTTATTTTAATTTATTTTGACAGGTTAAAAGAAATATTCATTAAATGTAGACGATTTTACGCTTCACAGGAGTAGGACAACGAAAAAAAATCGACATATATAAAAATATGCGTCTCAGGACAATAACTTAAACTAATATAAGTTGAACTATTTAATATTGAAATTGTTTAACTTGAGAAGAGCTTGAGTTATTTAAACTTTGTGTATATTGATATGATAATGTAAGGAAAGATTGTATATTAATAAAATCTTTTAGTGATAAGGTTTTATGTTATATCAACACTGCCAATGGTATATGTCTATCGCACATTACACCGAGTAGAGAGAGGGAGAAGCGTCTGTTCGTAATAGGGCTAGTGCTGTTAGCGCTGGGTTAGAGAGAGAGAGGAGGAGTCTGCACAGAGGAGGAGACAGACTCAATAAAAATAGTTCCTGTATGGTATATGTAACACTGGTTTCGTTAATTAAAGACTAAAATCCAATTTAAGTAAATCACTTCACAGAAAACATTATAGTTAGTAAAACCTTTAAATGTGGGTGAAAAGTGTGAAATCTAATAAAATTAAACAAAACGATGGTTACTACATAAAATTAACAATTTTATAGAAATCAAATTATGATGTAAGGAAAATTGCTTTTCTTGTGTTAATGTGTAATAATTTATCCTAGTCTTCTTACCTTGTACAAGTGTTGAAAACTTTTATATATATATTTACATATAAATAAAAATGAATGTCTTTTTGTGATACAAAAATACTTTATATATATATGAATAATAAGAGATGATTATACAAAAAATATCCAATAGATATTTACATTTATTTACTGTCCTGGTGTTTTACCTCGACGAACCCAAAGAATGAAACTATTCAACCAATTTTGATGTTTGTTTTTTCATTTTCCTGGACTTTTAAGTGGGTCTTCAGCTACATAAGCGTCAAATAGATGTCGCCGTACTTTAAATAACACATTTAAGTCACGTAGACGAAGTTGCGGATCAACTAGTGCTATGATAAATATCTAGTCTCCAATACCACATGCATTAGTGATGAAGAACTAGTAAATGTATAAAGCCTGAAAGTATACACAAGCTGAACGGTATAGAAACAATATTATAAATGAAAGTACTAGATGATTAAGTTATTAATATCTAATAAAAACTGTACATATATAATATAGGAATCATATGTACCATCCCATTTAACTCAACCCAATACATGCATGCAAATATGCAACAAAAGAAAGATTTCATTCAAACACCAATAAATAAACAAATAAAAATATAGGCAAAGTTTTCAGCAATATCTATCTACTACTTTTGGTTAGCTAAGATCTCTTAGCGAATAATTTGGCTCTTTGACTAGATAATCTAGATACCAAGATTTAAGTACATTTTTTACCCAAATGCCATTGCAAAATCACATACAACGATGCCAACACTGCCTTTTCGACAATCTCGATTAAATTTTGTTAGCTTAGTCTTATTTAGTCCACTAAATAATTTCTGAGTCTACCTGTTACCCCTAATATGAGTCCATTCTACTCTAAGATTTCAGTCAATTATTTATCAAAAACCAATACAAAAGTCTCAAAAGTAAAGCACAAGGTATTCAGCAGACTTAAGTTAACTTTGGTTAGCTTAACTCTCTCAGAGTATAATTTAGTCCACTAAATAATTTCTGAGTCTACCTGTTATCCCTAATATGAGTCCATTCTACTCTAAGATTTCAGTTAATTATTTATCAAAAACCAATACAAAAGTCTCAAATGTAAAGCACAAGGTATTCAGCAGACTCAACTAACTTTGGTTAGCTTAACTCTCTCAGAGTATAATTTAGTCCACTAAATAATTTCTGAGTCTACCTGTTACCCCTAATATGAGTCCATTCTACTCTAAGATTTCAGTCAATTATTTATCAAACACCAATACAAAAGTCTCAATTGTAAAGCACAAGGTATTCAGCAGACTTAACTAACTTTGGTTAGCTTAACTCTCTCAGAGTATAATGTAGTCCACTAAATAATTTCTGAGTCTACCTGTTACCCCTTATATGAGTCCATTCTACTCTAAGATTTCAGTAACTAATTATTAAAGAACAATACAAAATCCACATGTGTAAAGCACAAGGCATTCAGCAGTCTCTATTAACTTTGATTAACTTAATTCTCTTACGAGTATAATTTTGTCCACTAAATAATTTGTGAGTCTACCTGTTACCCCTAATTTCAGTCAATTATTTATCAAAGACCAATACAAAAGCCACAAATCTAAACATAACGTATTCAGCAGTCCCAATTAACTTTGGTAAACTCAGCATCACAAGGTTTTGAGCAACTTTTTTGCCCGGTTTCTAATTTCTGAGTCAACATGTTAGTTTTAATCCCAAGATATCAGTATTTTTTACCAACCACCATTCAAATTAAATTATTAAAGGATTTTTGGACAATATCAAACAATTAAGATTAGCTTAACTGACTTAGTGTACAATTTAGTTGGCTAACTGATTTCTGATGTAACTTATCAGCTCTGATATGAATCAAGACAGTAGACTATATGATGAGCTTTTAGTACCAATGCTGTCGTACTTATTGTCCCACAGATTGGTTCTTAATTTGATAATGGTTATTTGTCACATTGGCTACAAAAAGCAAAAAAACGTTTATGTATATGGACCATACCATAAAATAGCACAGACAGTTTTCATTGTATCAAGTGACTCACACAAAGAAAAATGGTACGATAATTTTATTAATATCAACAAGTAAGCCTTTTTTAGATGCAACAAAAAGCGTGATCAAAACAAAGAACAGAAAAATCTCATCAAGCAGCATCACAATACATTCCCTGTGTTGCTTATTTCGGTATATATTACAAGTGAATTGAAAGAAAAACATGAAACCAAATCAACCGTGTACAACACGAACTATTAAAAACAGTTTTGGAAAACAACAAAGCATTTCATGATTAATAATTGAGAATGCTCAAAAAGACTAAGATGGAACTTAAAGAAAACAAATGAATAGGATGCAAAGATAACACACATTATTAGTATGAATAAACAGAAAGTGATGGATATTGAAGAAAAAAAATGCAAAGAAATGTCCAATTAAAGCTAGAGGTAGAACCATTGATGCAGAAGTTGCAGTTTTACACAAACAAAATTTTGTGAAAGAACTATCATCAGCCATTAACAACAACTCTTAATTGTACTCGCTATGCCGAGGAATTATAAAGACCCCAAGAATACAATCGTGAAGTAGAATTACCACATTACCTAAATTCTTGGTAAATACGTATGTTCATGATACCCAAAAAGATTTGAGTGAAAACAAATGTTAAAACATCACATCCATTTAACCAGCAACATAATACAGTTTCACTTAGGTGGACTGTATAAATGTCCCACAATATCTATTAAAAAAACTGCAGTCAGTAGTAAAATAGATAATTTTTTGTGATAAAATTGAAAATGTATAGTCTGGTCATCGTGAAAACTCCAAATCTATTCCTGACCAACTTAAATTTTATCAAAGCGATTTAGACGCTCGCTAAGGACAGATTTCCCTATATTATCAGAAAATTCCCGGGACGACAGCTATCCAGTCACCAATAGTCTTCTGTAAGACCAGGGCAACTGCTAAAGCTGGTTAAAAGACCTGAGATGTTTGCATAGGCCGTTCAACATGATGTTGCTTACTTCACGCTGGTATTCTATAAGGACATGGCGGATCAATCCAATTACGAGCTACAATCACACATAGACTACGGCTGGGCATGAGGAAGGTCAGTGGAGAAAAGAAAATGAAGGCGTCAGAGAACTCTAATGACAACGACACACGAAAAGTAATGTTAGCAAAGATCTGTGCACAGTACGAGACCAGGAGAGCTGGCTACTGGAAGCGCTCGCGATACGCACCGCTGCGGTTGCAGGCGAAGAGCGCGGCGACGCTGGCCGTGACGCCGGGCATGCCCTTCACCAGCGGCAGCTCCAAACCTACAACCACCCGCCCTGTACTGCCCTGCACCCTACTCCTCCCCCACAGCACCCACCTTAGTTTAAGCAGCGTGCAAACTTTTAATCATTTACGCCACTTTACAGTCCATGAGCCGCAGCAAGAATCAGTCTCTAATGAGCCAAAACCCAATACAACTACTTCAAACGCAGACGGAAAAACGCTCAATAGGATTTATACTGTTGCAAAATGTTAATAAACGATATGTATTTTTGAAGTCAAACTTCTTTACTAAAATTTTAACGGATGGAACGCGTGATTAGCGTCACGAAGATGTGCAGCATTTTTCACGCAAATTTTTTGAAGGTTAGTTAGTTTTAATATTTACAAATACAATGTGGCAAATTGAAATAATTTGCCACTCAATATAAAATTCTCTTTTCTAAATTTTAAATACAAAAACGAAATTTAATTAACATTTTGAAATATTGACAGAAAACACGTGGAATTTTTATTTAAAATTCTTCATTTGAGATTTCAATAATTTATTTGCATTAATTTTCGACGCTTTCAATATTTTAATGACAATTAAAGTCATGAAATTCCAAGCATATATTCATTTTTCCCTCTCTTTAAGTCTCGGAAATCCAAAGTCTTAGGTTTGTATAAAAAAAAACAAGAACTAAAAATTAGTTTGCCAAAGAAGTTTCATAAAAGTGCGTGCGTCTTTGTACGCACGCACTTTTATGTTGTTTTTCTATTAATAATAATAACTTACTAAGATATTTATATATAATTTAATTTGCCTTTATGTATAACTACGGCATGCTGTGATAGCCATTATAAGTTGGACATATTTAAAAGTATTTGAGTTTTTTCGTCCCAAAAGTTAAATTATAAAAGTTAAATAAAAGATAAATTGCCATTGGATACTGTTTTAAAATAATTTTATAGATTCTTTGAAATAAGTTCCTAGTACAATTCATTGTTGGAGAGGTAAGAACAGGGCTATATTTTTAATATAATCTGCAAGCCAAATTCCAAAACTATTTTTCAAGGTAATGTAAAAAGTAAAAAAAAGTAAGTTGCAGCCCATTAACGTCCCACTGCTGGGCACAGGCCTCCTCACTCATATGAGAGGGTTTTTAGAGCATAGATCCACCACGCTGCTCCACTGCGGATTGGCAGGCTTAGTACACAAGTGCACTCTCTATTCCTTCACTCTTAGAGTCCGATGTGCCGGTAATCCGACACATCCGGAGAAATCGGGCGCAGGACCGATGGCTTAACGTGCTCTCCGAGGCACGGGGGTGGATCACACCGCCAACTTCCCAACTTCGTGCCAATATTGAGAAAATCTTAATAGAAAACTCAATATCGATTTCAAATTGGCTCGACCCAGACCTTATGTCTATAGTCGAACATGCTAACCACTGGACCAATGAGGCATTATTGTTTAAGTATTGAAAAAATAACGATTGTTTAATCCTTTTTATAAATTCAAAAGAATAAATGAGATTTGAATAGATATTTTTTCTGTAATAAAGTAAATGACTAAAAATTACAATAACTCTTAAAAATGGTTCACTATTGCATAACGCTTATGGGGATTCAAATTATCGCAAATGCGTGGAATTACGACTAACCCTGTATATATTTATTTTAGATTTATAGGTGTTTTATAAGAAATGGAAAACAACTTTAAACTGGGTTCAAGGTGTTTTCACTTGCTCGTTTATTTTCCTTGATGGTACTTATATTATGCTTTTTAATTATGGCTAGGTTTTAAAATAGGAGCAACTAATTTTCTGATAAAATTATTAACCGTTCAATTTTGAAGTGAAACTTCTTTAGGCGCATGAGGGTACATTTTTTACGGATGAAACGCGTGATAAACGTCACGAAGATGTGCGGCGTTTTTATGCTAACCGTTTGCACGTTAGGTAGTTTCAATATTTACAAATAAATTTAATTAATAATTTTACGATTCGTTATTTGAGATTTCAATAAATTATTTATATTCAAAATCGAAAAATATCTTTATTCAAGTAGGCATATTTCAGCACTTTTGAATCGTCAAATAATATTTTTTTTTTCTTTTCCAAACTCTAATTCTAATATACGTCTGATGATGATACTCAAGAACGGCTTAAAATCTAAAGTTACGAGGGTTCCTTCGCGCCCTGATCCGAGAAGGACCTACAACAAACTCAGTGGGGTATTTTTTTTGTTACTATCATCATTGCAATTTCATATTAGTTTACTATATTTTAATTCAAACTAGAGGAATTCGTTCACTTCCACGCGTTTCTATCGTCTAGGTAATCTCGAAACTTATAATACGATCTTTCTATAAACTTTTGAATTTATTAATTGACATCTCCAAAACGTTTTTTAGGAGTTTATTATAGAAACGTATACAATTACCCTTAAACGAGTTTTTAATCTTATGCAGCCTACTAGAGTTCATAACAAGCTTGTTTTTGTTTCTTAAGTTATATGATGTACATTCACTCTTTTTAATAAAAGAGTCAGTGCTTTTATGTACGTCCAACAAGTTTTCTAATATATATACTGTCATTATGTATTAATTTTCGACGCTTAATATTTTAATGACAATTAAATTCAATAACTTGTCTAACTAGTTTTGGAAATCTAAAGTTTTAGATTTGTATAAATATAAACAAGACTTAAAAATTAGTTTCACAAAGAAGTTTCACTTCTGAAATGTGAACTTTGTACGCACGCATATAAGTTTATATGATCACCTCTTTGCTTCGATAATTACATTTATTTATTTATTAAACGAATAAATGTAAAGCGTTTTGCCGCCTGCCATATAAATAAACAATACTTATGTATTCTTTTTAATAAATCCCTTAACATATGCCCTTTTATCGAATGCACGCCACTTTCCAGGTATAATTTGATTTTACAGAGACCACGATATGATATTTATATTTATATAAAAGAATATTTTAACAATACTCGAGAGAATTTAGCAATTAATTCTATTTACGTTCTTTCTCATATTTCACTTGTAAAAAGTGAAGTTTTAAACTTTATACTAACAATTTCAATTGATATAACAATAACGTAATTTAGATATTTTTTTTTTCAAATTCACATATCGTGATCACTGTTACTTTTACTCGATACCGAGTACACTTTTGTGAAACAAACCAGTCACAGGTATTTTATAATAATATTCAAACGTCTTGAGCTCATAACAAAACTATATGTATGATTTATTTATTTATGCTTTATTAAACTAGGTAAATTAGTGACGGACAAAAGGCGGTCTTATCGCTTTAAAGCGATTTCTTCCAGACAACCTTAAGGAAGGAGACTTACTAGAGTTTATGATTGTGAGAAAAATATTTTTTCATTTGTAAATTTTCAATCACCCAATGCAATAAGTTTATATATAATTATAGATCTACCAATTAAACTTTTTACTATGAAATCACGCGTGCAGATTTTCGAACGAAAACCTAAATGATGTCATTATTGATGACATACAAGAGGATATACTTAAATTACTTTTCCAATTCGACATATTGAAGTGAAATTTATTTAGGCTTTGAGGGTAAAAATTTTACGGATGAAACACGTGATTAGCGTCACGAAGATGTGCCGCGTTTTTAATGCTAATTCGTTTGAAGGTTAGGTAGTTTTAATATTTACAAATAGCATGTGGCATTTTAATCTGCCACTCCTCATTTAATAATTTAATTTTTCATTAAATATTTCATAAATTCTCTTTTCTAAATTTTAATTTTAATTTCTAATATTAACAAGAAACACGTGGCATGTTTATTTACAATTCGTCATTAGATATTTCAATAAATTCTTTTTACGAAATTTTAACTTTAAAAATAAGAAAATCACGAGAAATTTTAATTTAATATTCATCATCTGAGATTTTACTGTATTATTTTGTAAAATAAAATAAATGTATTTTAATAATTCTCTTCTTTAATTATTATTATTAATTATTCCCTCCCTCCAAGTCTAAATCTAAAGTTTTACATTTGTATAAATATAAATAAGATTCAAAAATTAGTTTGCCAAAGAAGTTTCACTTCTGACATGTGTAATAATAACACTTTTAATTTTTTTTTATTGCTCTTTTATATCTAACTTTACTTTATAATATGATTGCTTGCCTCAAGAACCTGGCATTGGATATTATCCCTATACATATCTACCGTCAAATCTGTTTACTGAGTTGTTTCACATAAATATCCATAAACCTCTCGCTTTAGCGAAATAATCAAAAGAAGCTTATGCAACTAAGTGCCAATATGAATGCGGCCTAATATAAGTAAAGTACAGAGCATAAAAAGCTAACATGCATCCTATTTGTTATAAAAAAATAAAAAAACAAACTAATCCTTCAAAACACCCGTGTCCATTTGGAAAATAACAAATATCAAGGATATTGAAATTTTAACATATACGTTCGCGTTAAGAATGCAGTGAGTTATAATGGTTCGCCGGCTTAGCCCCGCCCATTAAACAATACAGCCATGCTTTCAACTGGTCACTGTGAACTCGAACTTATAATTTGAAAAGATTAGGGACAGGACTAGGTCGTCGAACAATGATGACTCACTGCATTCTTAATGCGAACGAAGTATAGTATTACATGAATTCTCTTCTGTTGTATCTACTCATGAGGATTATGATTCAAGAGGAAGGTTTATATGTAAAAAACATACTTTCGTGTGGCTAAATCTTACGAGATAGATCCAAATAAATAACTACGGAATTGTATATCTTCAATAGACTGATAAAAGTATATATTTATCTCTAAAGGATAACCCACAGTAACCATTTTTATGTGTTATTTACCATGCAATTTAAAACAACACAGTATTATTCGTTATCCAATTGAATACATTACATACATTGTATATTTAATGTAGATAAAAACTGCCCTAAGCAGCATTTTATTAAAATTGATATCTAAGAAGATATTAAAAGTTTAGTGAATAACAGAATTACGATTACAAGAAAAAGTGAAGCTAAAACTCTTCTCAAAAAATATTGTAAAATGGACACAGATTTTTTGAGTTTCGGAAAGCACTAGCATTAAACCCCTTGCACTAAATCGACTTACTAACTTAATTAAACTCAAAACCCCATAAATTTCCAAGCACCTTAATTTAACATGTTAAAAAACACCCATTATTAATGTTAGAAAACATATTAAAAAATACACATTCTTCTTGATATATACAAGGTTATTGGTAATTCGAGGTATTCCTGTTAGTGATAGTGACTATTTGAGAGAATATTATTACCCAATTTGCATTTTTCAAAAGGGAACCCTTTTTGAGTTTAGGAAGTGATAGTGACTATTTGAGAAAATTTTATTCCCCCATTTGCACAATGTAAAAGGGAACCCTTTTTGAAATTAGGAAGTGATAGGGACTATTTGAGAGAATCTTATTACCCTATTTGCATTATGTAAAAGGGAACCCCTTTGAGATTAGGAAGTTATAGTGACTATTTGAGAGAATTTTATTACCCCATTTACATTATGTAAAAATAAATAAATAAATTATGTTATAATAAATAAATAAATAAATAATTATCGGTCCAAATTTAGAAATGACAGACGTAAACGATGTTATTTTTTAAATATTATAAACCCTTAGCCCTATTTTACATATTGTCTGTCCATAACAACAGCAAATACAATTATTTGACTTTAGCATTAAAAAGTATTACTATTTGACGCTTAAATAAACAAATTATTACTTTAAAGATTACTTTCCACTAAAATCCGTTAAAACCTCCTATCATCTAATAACGGGAATAAGTCCAAGTACCAATAACCCTGTATACAAAATATAATAACCTCGTATATAAATACACTGTTAGAATGAGATGCTGTTGTTGCAAGTATATATTAAATAACCTAACTTTTCTTTATAAATTCAATGAAAATATGAAATCAAGTAATGAAACAATAATATAATACTTTTTGACTTTGAAACGACCTTGGCTATACTTAATGTACGAAATATGGTATTTTGCTCGACTATTTTCAAACTCTAGCAGTTGACAAGTAGATTTAAGGTATTTCGAGAATTAAATATAGATATAAATAAACTGTTGAGACAGAATTAAAAAGGTATCGATTCTGCCCTATCATTCTCTAAATAGTTTTGAGATAGCAAAAAACATTCTAAGGTTTTTGACTATTAGGCAATGAAATAATAAAATCTGAATAGCGTCAAGGGTTTTGATTCGGAAAATCATATTTTAAAAGGAATTTATTTTATATAATAGTGATCGATAGTTATAAATAAACTTTAGTGCTCTTTGCGTTATAGAAAAAAGAATGATTATGTTATATAAACAGAAATAGACAAGTCATCGAGTGCAAAAAGGCGGTCTTATCACTAAAAGCAATCTCTTCCAGAAAACCTTTGGTGATATAATTATTTGGAAATAAAAGAACAAAATTTTGAGAATATCTAGTTACAATTTAACTAACCCATGAGAGTAAATAATATTAAATCAGAATCAAGATTGATAGCGACATTGATGTATATATAATTAAGTAATAGGAATTGTAAGAAGATGTTAAGCAGAGATAAGACCGCCTATCGTACTTTCCCTTAGCATATTTAATTTATATCTTTCTAAACAAAAAAAAAAAAAAATATTTATATAGTCCTAAGCTAGTTCTTCGATAACGTATGGATGAGATGAAGTGCCAATAAAAATAACATCAAATAATAACACTGACACATACATAAAAATCATTAAATGCTATTTGAATAAAAAACCATAATAATATAATGATTACAATGTATATTTAATAATATAATAATCATTATTTTAGTGACAAAATTTTTTCGTGTTGTTTGTAAGTAATGTCTATTAAAAATAATATTGTGTGTGTGTGTGTGTGTGTGTGTTCAAATAAGATGGAAAATATACTAATTTTGAATATAAATATATCAAATTTATTAAATTTTTCGCAGATTATTAACATCCCACTGCTGGGCCTCCTCATTCATAAAAGGGGATTTCGAGATGTGTCTCGGATATTGCAGGTTTCCTTACTGTGTTTTCCTTCACCGATACGGTTTTTATAATCAAACAATAAATAGTTCACTGTAAAAACCAATTGTTATTATTATTAAAGAATATAGAATCGAGATTACAAACCGATTAGTTCGAATCGATAATCGTAATACTACGAAAATATATACTATACAATCTATTTTTAAAAATATATATTATCGAGATTTCAATCCGATTAGCTTGTATCGATAATCGTAGAACTACAGGTTTTTTTATCATCAAAAATGTATAATCAATTTTACAAACCGATTATATAAACTCAATATTCGAAATATTAAGGTTTTTTTATTGATCAACCAAAATATATATAGTCCACTTTAAAAAGCAATTAAGTCAGATCGGTTTCTAATAAAAAATATAGAATAGAGATTATAAATCGATTAACTGGAATCGATAATCGCATTACAGGGAACTTTTATCATTAAAAATGTATAATCGATTATACAAACCGATTATATAAACTCAATCAACCAAACAATATGTAGTCTACTTTAAAAAACATTTAAGTCGGATCGGTTTCTATTAAAAAATATATAGTGGAAATTACAAATTGATTAACTCGAATCGATTATCGCATTACTGCGGTTTTTTATCATTAAAAATGTATAATCGACTATACAAAACGAATCGCAATGTTACATTACGAATCCGTCAAAAATGTAATTAATAAAAGGGACAACCGTGTATTTGGACTATAGTAGTTTAAATAATTTATGTGTGTGTTTGTATGTAGGTGTTTGTGTTTTGTTTACCGTGGTGGGCGCCGTTAGCTGCTGGTGGCATGTCGACGTCACAGCTATGTCTCTCATCCACTTTCGTTTCCACAACACCTGAAAAATAATTTGAATACTGATAAAGTCTATTGTATAAGTAATCAATAATGAGTGTAAAATTTTTACACATGAAACGCATGAATAGCATCACGAAGATGTGCAGCGTTTTTATGCTAATTCGTTTGAAGTTTGGGTAGTTTTAATATTTACAAATAACATGTGGCGTTTTAATTTGCCACTCGTCGTTTCATAATTTAATATACATAAAGGCGCACTCTGCCAGGATTAGGCGTTACAATCTTGGGTTTTATTTGCTATAATGTGGGTAGTCTGACATCAACGTCGGGTATTTCAATAAAATATTCCACGATACAATTAGTTCCTTCTTTATTTATTGCACTATAATAAATCAACCCTTATAATTTTAGATAATTAAGAAAGTATAACTAGATTTAAAACATTCCACCAGAACACGTGGGCACGTGCGCTCTCTATGAAAACCGAACCAATAATAGCCACCACCCCAGCGCTCGGTGTTATGTCAGCTGTCAATCTCAAAAATGTCAAGTCTGATTCGATTGTAAACCGATTAACAATCTGTGCGCCGTTATACTAGTTTTCATAAAATAATAATATTTTATAATTTCTCTCTTCTAAATATTAAATTCAAAAACAAAATTATTTACAATTAGACTTAGATTGACATCTTTAAATTCGGTGTATCTTTTGAATGGAATGTACTATTTTAATTATTTAAAAAGTATTTTACATTTATTGAAACGATCTTTAATAAAATAGGATAAGAATTAATACAGTGGTATGAATAATATGGTTTGATTATTGTATGCACTTTTATTAACTAAAAAGTAGTTATAGTGACATAACTGCAGTAGTTGGAAATATGGTATCACAGACTTTTTTGTAGATATTAATACCTTCTATAATATTGTAGAACATGTTTTGGTCTATCATCAATAATTTCTGCACACGCGATGGCCGATTTTTTCACATCTTGGGTTACAGTAATGCATTTTTATCTATTTATATATTGACTCATCCCGATATCTCTGGAACCATAAGGCGTAGTAAGGTCAGCTAAGAATTTTGCACAATTCGTTGCGGGGGTGTTTGTAAAAAATTCAAATTTTCACATTGAAAATAAATTCTAACTTTATATTTCCAAACTGTATTTTATATGGTATGTAAAACTTGGTCAGATATGCAGGTAATGGTGTAAAGTAATAATACTTACTAATAGGTATATTATAAATGCGAATGTAACTCTGTCACGCTTTCACACATAAGTAATAAATAATGAAATTTGGAACGTCGATAATCTAGAGCCTGAAAAAGGACTATAAGCTCTTTGCAGTAATACACAATGCTACCCAAAAAACATTCTACCCAGACGAAGTCACGGTTTCAGCTAGTTAGTAATATCTCCTTATGTCGCTACTTACATCAAACATCTTTGTAATATTAGTTTAGATTTAAAAAAATGTTGTCCGTACCGTTAGTGTGTGGGGCGTGGTCTCCATTGGCGGCGAGGGGCGGGGCGCGGCCCACGTGCGAGATGACGGACGTGGCCACGCCGTTACTACTGCCGTCTGTCTCTGCTTCCGCCTCGGCACCGGACTCCGCACCCGCCTCGCCCAGTGCCTGCACATACAATCCACATACACATAACCTGGCAGAAGCAAAGTGAACATGGCTCAAAAATCCCCAAACGGTTTTTTTACTACTGACAGACACGCACATTCTTCTTTCCAGTCATAAACCCTTGACGGGGAGATCGTGAGTATGGATTTATTTCTATTGGAGATTTATTGCAGCTTTAGCCTAGTCCATCCTCCTTTATGGTGCTGATCATCCGGGCAACAGAGACGAAAAAGATAGATGCATTCGAAATGTGGTGCTGGAGAAGAATGCTGCGTATATAATGGACCGCAAAGAGGAAGAATAAGTCTATTTTGGAACAGCTCCGTGTTGACACCAGATTACTTTGGTCACATTACCCGACGCCTGGCCAAAAATTTAGACAAGTTAAGAATTACTGGCCAGGTGGAGGGCAAAAGATCACCTAGGTGCTGGTCCGACCGAGTAAAAGCAATTACACGTCTTCCACAAGAAAAGCCGAGGACCGAGCGGGATGGAAGGGATTGGTGAAAAAATGACGCAAACACTAAAATACGGACAAGACCTTCAAACATGAAGAATACGAACGAGAGAGAGAGATCTCTATTGGTGGCATTTCTTATGCATCGTATCAAAGTGTACTTTTACGTTTTTATAATGTCTGTCAATCTTGTGGGTGACCGCCGCGAGATCGTTGACCCTCTACTTTTCTGGATCACCATTCGTTCCAAGGAGCTTTCATACCTGGTGACATGATCAAACATTTGTTCAGTTCCTTTGGGATCGAAACGTTGGTGCGGTGGGCAGTCCATTTTATTCTGAGAGTACGCCTCCAGCATCAATCTTGCTACAACCCTTTTGATGCATAGTCTATTTTTCATGACCTTGGTGTTTTTGGTTAAGATCTTTCCATATATTCGTGAGCTTTTCTACGGCTGATCGGGTACGTGTACGTTGTGTCGTACAACGTCGTTTCATGCAGATCCCAGGTATGACACGCATATTAGCAAGGCAACAATGCAAAGATGGTTTTTGTAATTTAAGTAAATATCATTCACTCACTCGTGTATCTCGTATCGCAATATTGAGTCGTACATAAACCTAAACTTTTATTTTTTTCTCAACGGCGTGTTTATTGCTGGTAAGATGGTAAGAAAGGTTCCCAGCTCAGGCATAAAATTTTTCCTACCGGTAATTGAACCGGATGCCTCTGTTAACGAGGCGAGTACTCGCATCATGAGACCAGCCAACTGACCTGCGAGTCGAAGCCGTTGACCATTTCGATGAACTGGCGGCACTTGAGCAGGAAGAGCAGGTCAGGGTCGCGTTCCAGCATCCCAGGGTACAGGCGCCGTGCCAGCTCGATAGCTTCGCCCACGCGCCCCGCCAGCACCAGCATGGATATCCCTGCAATGGAAACGCACTTGTATACTTGTGGGACACAATTTAATACAGAGACAAATAATTTTTAGGATTGTGGGTAAATTAGATATAAATGTATCGCCGACATAGGACCACTCGACTACTAATCAAAAACAAAAAAAAGTGCGTGTACTTATGTACACGGGTTAGAAGTTATACTTCTTTGGCGTAACAAGATAAAAAAATTTACTATTGTAGAAAAAACAACAATAACAATAGAATTTACCTTTTAAAATAACCGCTTGATTGCATAAATAAAATGCAAAGTGATATATAAGCAACAGTTAGTATCTTCTAAATTTTAACCATAAATCCAAGTCGTAGTTTTTGTTGCTTGTCAAATCAAATACATTCATTAATAGTTCACTCAATACAAGGCAATGGTCAAAGATTCAAAAATAATAAACGTAAACTAACTTTCACTGGAATTAAATAGTTTATAAACTGTTTTCTATGCTAAATATTATATTACAGGAGATGCTAAATATTATGAATGAAGCATTGAAAGGGAAAGGAATGAAAGTGAATGTAAACAAAACGAAAGTTATGCTTTTTGAACGAGATGAATCTATGATGAATGGCAATATTTTGATAGATGGGGAACAAGTGGAAGAGGTGAAAGAATTTGTATACTTGGGATCTAAATTTACAAAAGATGGAACATGTGAAAGTGATATCGAAAGGAGAGTGAATGCAGGGAATATGGTAAATGGTGCTCTGCATGCTTTTATGAATAGCCAGATGGTGTCTCAAAGGGCTAGACTGGCAGTGCATGCTGGAGTGTTGGTGCCAACACTTATGTATGGTAGTGAAAGTTGGGTATGGCAGAAGAATCACAAAAGTAAAATAAATGCGGTAGAGATGAGAGCGTTGAGAAGCATGAGTGGATTAAAACTGAGTGACAGAGTAAGAAATAGTGTGATAAGAGAACGTTGTGGTATAAAAGAAGACGTAGTGACTAAAATTGAGAAAGGTATGCTTAGATGGTTTGGGCATGTAGAGAGAATGAATGAAAGGAGACTGACAAAAAGGATTTATGAGTCAAGAGTGAATGCGAAAGTTGGAAGGGGAAGACCAAGGCGAACGTTCCTGGACCAAATCCAGGACATTTTTAATAACGGCCAGTTTTAATGAGAATGAAAGAAGCGAAGGAGATATGCAAGGATAGTGGCAAGGGGAAGGATGCAACATCCTTCCCCTTCTCTGTCTACCCCTATGGGAATGAGGCGTGATGCTATGTGTGTATGTATGTACATACATACATGTATGTATCACTAATAAACGTAATTCTTCTTCAAAATTTGATTTCCAGAAATGCCTCCTTATATATAATACCAGGAAAATGTTAATCAGTATAGGTTTACAAAGGTTATAATTTTTTTTTTGTACCAAAGCACGTCCATTATCTTAATACACGTGATCACTAAGAAATAATCTTACAGATTTCTAAGAACCCTATGGGAATGAGGCGTGATGCTATGTATGTATGTATGTAGGCTGTTTTCTATGGTTGAGTCTGAAAGTTATATTTTGATAAGAATGTCACAATATACCTAAAGAGTGATATAATAAAATAATTAAGGTATTGTATAATTATATAATATTGAAAAAACTAAAATGTTGATTATAGCTAACTTCAGGGTGTCGGTTTTTTGTGTAAAAATTAACTCGCATCATTTTTACCTAACAAAAATAATACCTGTGTCAAGAGGTCTCGCCCTTCCATAACTAGGATTATCCAAAATAAAGAAAATATAAAGAAAGAATATATAAAGAAAGAAAAACTATTAAAATAAAACTAAAAGTATTGATGCGTGCATTTGTGCGTGCGTGTGGGGGGGGGGGGGGGGGGGGGGGGGGGGGGGGGGGNCAGCGTGCGTGCGTGCGTGCGTGCGTGCATGGGAGAGTGTCCGCGTATTTGTGTGTGTATATATATGTTTCCACGAGAGAGAATGAACTAGAAGCATGGATTAGATTTAGTGGCTAATGTTGCGTATAAGCTCAAGGCTGATTTTCATCGCCGAACCCGCTGAGGATGATAACTAGCCACGGCCGTAACCTCCCAATCTAAAATTTGCAGGAGTTGATCATAATTACTCACAGCAGAAACATTTCCACCACCTGACAGCCGAAGTTCACTTTGAAGAAGGAACTCGAAGAGGATGATGGTATAAAATACTATTCATATGCCTCGTAAGCTATAAGTTGAGCCACTCGTAAGTCGTAGCTTTCATTTCTTTTTATAAAAGATTGTAAAATGGAATGATGGAATGATCTTGTAAATAATGTAAAGATAACGAAAACGCTTACTCGTTGCGTACGGTACTTTTGTCAGTCACGTCTCACAGTGACGTCATTTACAAAGTAATAGTGGCTTAAGCTATGGCTTGTATGTGGAAAGTTGAGCACTCACTTTGTCTATTTTTAATAGAGGCTATGTCTTCGTCGATGTGTTGTCCTGTTGCCCGTGTGAAGGCCTGTGCTGTGCTGCAGTAGCCGTGATGCACCAGGTACGTCGACACCATCCTGTGGTAAATACCAGCCTATTAATGTGACACTGCTTGGCATAAACCCTCTCACTCTAGGAGACAGGGTAAAGAACTTAACCTCGCTATAGTTGGCATTCACATATCTTAGAAATGCTGTTGGGGTTTTTAGAGAAGTTTTGTCGTGGGTTCTTCTGGGAACATCACGAAAAGGAACCCTTAAAAACAATATGTTCGACTCACCCCATCACACTTTTGCGTAACGCTCTCGTTTGAACTTGAAAGAAAAAATAAAGGGTTTATCACTATACAGTATCATCATTTGCCAACAATTAATCGCTGACCAAATAAACAACATTATTTGATTTTATGTAACCACCATACTGGCCATGTCTGTTCTGCCTTTCATTTTACCGTAACTCTACGGCCAGCTGTAATGCAATACGGAATAGATGGACGAAAACATTTGTCGCTATAGAAAAAGTTTCAGTTTAAAAATAATTAAGGTTACTGCTTACAAAGTATATATCAGAAGTGAAACTTCTTTGGCGAACAAATTTTTAAGTCTTGTTTATAATTATACAAATCAAAAACTTTTGATTTGTATAATTATAAACAAGATTTAGAAGAAGGGAAAGAGGATGATATGTCATTAAAATATTAAAAGTGTCGAAAATCAATACAAATAATTTATTGAAATCTTGAATTGTAAATTTCTAAAATTTGGAAAAGAGAATTCATGAAATATATTATATTTTATTAAAAATAGTATATTAAATGATTAATTTACAAGTGGTAAATTAAAACGCCACATGTTATTTGTAAATATTAAAACGAATTAGCATAAAAAACGCTGCACATCTTCGTGATTCGGCTCATGCGCCTAAAGAAGTTTCACTTCAAAAGAAACTTCACATTTCCCCAGCTATTTATTTCAGGAGTCACTATGCGACTATGTCGCTCTCTACGTTAATCAATTAGACATAATATTCATATCAAATAAATTTCAACAAATTTGTATGTAATCTTCGATTCATAACAGTAACAATGTACCAATAAGGGAACGAAGTCGTCTATATCTAACGTAAATCATAGTTGCAGAGTACAGTACTAAATTCCACACACATTTCATCAAGAAATGGAAAATATCAATTACCCCGCAACTAGAAAAATTGGGAATTTTAGATTTATTAATTAAATTTGCATATTTATTTGAATGTGTCTAGAACGAAACCTTTTACTAGAGTTTGTTCGTGTTAGGATTGCAGTGAATCATCATTGTAGCCCCGCCCCCTAACCAATCAAATCTTTACAAATTACAAGGTCTAAATCATATTACATGGTTGAAATTTTCATCTGATCACTCTGAACTTGACCTTGTTATTAAAAAAGAATGAAAAGATTTGATTGGTTAGGGGTCGCTAGAATGATGACTCACTGCATTTTTAACGAGAACAAACTGTAGGGCCATCCGATTAATGTTGCATTTTTGTTGTGCAAATATGTCTGAAAACAGTCTCACTCTTACTATCCAGCAGTAAGGGATAATAACTGCTCTAAAACTCTATAGGTTATCGGTATGCACATTTGGAGGATGAAAATAACAGAAATTAATAAGATCTGACCTGTGTAAGACCTGCTGCCACTGGCCCTGCTCATCAGGTAAGGGGAACTCGTCTATGGAGACACGGGTTCTAGCGCGCAACTCCCGCAGCATGTCCTCAATGTCAAATACGAAAGGTTGTTGCCCGAAATTTGCATCCACCACTTCCCCGGGGGTTTGCAGGCCAACGGTTGGGTAGAGGTTGGGCTGAGGAAATTATATGAAACACTCAATTCCGTTAAATTGTTGATAAAATACACCAACACACAGCTTTAGAAGAATAGTAACACAAATCGAAATGACTTATTTAAGAGGATGTCACTGTTTGAAAAATAACCTTCTTAAGGCCATTGTTTTTTTTTTTTGCAATACTAACCAAAATTAATATTTTTGAAAAAAATTGTAGTCCTTTAAATATGTGTGTGTCTCACATAAACAAATCGAAGTTGAAATATATATTATATTGAAATTATTTAACTTGAGAAAAGCTAAGGTTATGATTTAATTTTATATATATGTCGGAGGGCAGATGTCTGTGGAACGCTGGCGCCATCTATCGGCGTGGACAGAGTCAATAAGTGGCAGTCCGGCCCGGCTCTCGGCAGTTCTCGAGCGGCGGTCGGCCGGAGTGGGCGACTATTGAAACTGTCGCGTTCCTAGCTATTATTCTTAATAAGTTTGTGTAAATTGATATCGGGAACATTAAGTGATTGAACATTATAACTCGAGTTAATTAATAAAATGTTTGATTGCACCAACATTACCCACGAACGCCCACAGAATAGGAAATTAAACAATGGATCCAATTAATAACGATGTCGGCGGAGAACCCTACGCCTCTGTGCTTTATGCTTCTCCGTTCTCTCTTATTCTCCGACATATATATCAATAGGATAATGTGAGGAAAGGTTATTTAATAATAAAATCTTTAATTGGTTAAGTTTAAGTTATGTGCTCACTGTTAACGGTATATGTCTATCGCACACTAACACTGAGTAGAGGGAGGAAAGCGTCTGTCCGCAATACGGCTAGCGCTGTTGGCGCTGTTAGAGTGAGAGAGGAGGAGCCTGCTGGCCACTGCGATATGCGTGCGAGAAAAGGAAGCCACGTGACTGTAACTCAGTGGTATACCCACTCATAAGAAGCTATCACTTCAAAACAATAACATTGTTCAGGTAAGTCAGTTCACAATCTTTTGTTTCTTAATTATAAACACAAAATATAGACTTTTATGGATTCTGTAAGTATATAAAAATGATTTCATTTTACCACTATGCATTCTACTTCGCAAAAGTTTGCAAGTTTCTATATAAATGGATGATCAATAAGAGACAAAACTATCACTCACCGGTAGTCCTCTGAAAGCTATGCCTAAATGGTGTCCGTTTTTAGTGTAGAAGCATGTGTTGTCAACTAAGTTTACTCCGCAGCCGATGACGTCGCCGGTGGTGAAGGTAGGCCCGTACGGCTGTCCAGTACCAGACGAACAGAACGAGTGACCATCGTCACCGTGATATCCATATGAGTGTTTGTCCCAACCTAAGAGAGAAATCAATCACTTAATTTTTTACGTAAAAACTTTCTAAAGAGTAAATAATATCGCAGGAAAAACCTATTCGTCACAGGATTTACTAGAGTTAGGTGCAGTGAGAGAGGTAGCGAAACTCCAAAACGAGTGCCAAGAGAAGACGTGGCGGCGCCTTACCACTGATATATAATAGAATTAATTTCAATTTATCCTGGAAAAAAAATTCTTATCTTTATTTATTTCGACTCGATGAGGTTTTTCCTTCAGTCGTTTGGTCTTAAGAACACTTCACACTCTTTTTCATTAAATACCCATTTGTTGTGTTAGTTAGGAAGTAGTCTTCGTCGCTTCATTCGGTGGACGTTCATTGCTTTACTTCACTGCTGCGGATTTACGTATATAATGATGACCACCGTTAGTCTCCACTAATAATGCCTACAAGGTCAGATCGGTCTACCTTGTAGATGGCCACTTCAGCACTTTCCAGCCCCAACTGGATTGTGCGCCAAGCCCATTACCACTTCAGCCTCACAATTCGTCTATGTCGATGGCTTCGGTCCTTCTACGGATCTCGTCATTCCTGATTTGATCACAGCCCCCAAGGTTTTTTGTAATGTGGTCCATATTCATCGTCCAAGGTTTTTTCTAATGTGGTCCATATTCAGCGGCCACGTTTCAGCACTAGCAATACGTACTTTTCAAAGTGTTGGTCTTCAGGAACTGAGAGATAATAGGCAAAAAGATCTCCCATCTCCCATAACTTCTCTAACAGTGCCCAAACAAGTTGGATTCCACTGTGGGCCTCCATTTCGAAGTTAGACCTACCTATTACTTAATAGTAAGCACTGACCTGGCAATCTGTTCATGTTGACCCCGTGTGCCGACAGTCCGATGCCCATGTATCCATCCCGACCCTTCGACACGATGCGTACTTCGAAGTAATAGAGGCCACAAGCCGCAGGGATGGGATGTGTAGCGCGCACGCTCGCCGCGTCCTTGTGTGTTTTGCCGTGACCTAAAACATTATGAAAACTTCATTATTATTTAAATATATATTAACTGATCGCTGACTATGGGCCTCATACGGAAGCTCAGTCACTCAGCGTGCAAAGGCTCTCCGGCTATGCTCGGAGTTTCTCTACGCGATCAAATCAGAAATGAGGAGATCCATAGCAGAATCAAAGTCACCGACCCCTACGAATCGTGAACCAGAATTGGCAATGGGCGGGGCATATAGTCCGATGGACGTTGGAGCTCGAAGATGCTCTAGTAGCGACCCCGAACCGGTCGGCGCAGTGTAGGGAGACCCCCCACAAGGTGGGCCGACAATATAAGGAGGGTCGCCGGTAGCCGCTGGAGCCAGGCGGTGCAAGATCGGGCCTTGTGGACATCATTACGTGAGCCCTATGTCCTTTAGTGGACATCCATCGGTTGAAGCGACGACAACGATATATTAACTGCTTCATTGGTCTAGTGGTTAGCATGTTCGGCCACAGACATGAGGTCCTAGGTTAGAGTGCCGGGATGGGCTGATTCAAAATGGATATTGAGTTTTCTACTAAGATTCCTCAATATTTGGCCAAAGATAAGAAGTTGGCGGTGTGATCGACCGGCGTTTCTCGTAGAGCACGTTAAGCCGTCGGTCCTGTGCCCTCTCAAATCAAATTGATATATCTTCATTCAATTAGGCCTATTACAGCACTTTTGAATCGTCAAATATATATTCTTTTCCACAGACTAATTTTAACGTACGTCTGATGATGATGGTACTAAAGGACGACCTTAAAATCTAAAGTTACGAGGATACCTTCGCGCCCTGTCTTTTTTTTCTCATCAGTATTACAAAATATACTATTCATTTCATTCATTCCCATGCTTTCTATCCTTCTTCAGATTATAGAACTATTTCTCAATTAGCTTTCCTTTAATAAAAGATTTAATCATATTAAGTGATATCTTTGTAACTTCTTCTGAGTTTATTACAGAAACGTATAGAGCTATCCTTGAATGTGTTAGCGATCATTAATATTTCATTTGTGGATTGTTAATTAATTTACTATATTTGTTTATTATACTGAGGTCTTTCTAATTATATCAGTGAAACGTTTACTACATCCGGTTTAACGCTATTCCGGAAATTCTCAAATTTAATCAACACTTTAGTCGTCGTTTTCACGACGACTGTGATTGGTGGATCTTTTGAGTGGGGCGTTTGGTGTAAGAAAGGTAGCACAGGAGATTGAAGGAATATTCGCCTAGTGACAGTTCTTAGTTTGTATTCTGCTTTAAGTCATTCAAAGTATGTAATATAATAAAGTAGAATCGGAGAATAGTATTTATTACTTAACCTGCAAATTAGTGAGCGACTATAAAAAATGAATTATTAATTTTACGCAGCCTACAAGAATTTATAATTTACTTTTATTTCTTTAATTATATGAGCTGCATTCACTTTTCTTCGTGAAAGAGTCTCTAACTTGGCAGCCATAAAAGCAAATGCTGTAAAAGCACAATATTTTCCAGAGAGCAGACTACAGTTGCGTTTATTTATTAAACAACATTCAATAAATATGCAATGAAAGCATCCAAACATAAAAAAAACGTAAAGCAAATAAAAGCTACGTTGATGTTCCAGCTTTTCAATTCGACATCAAAATACTTGAGCTTTTCATGAGATTTATTCGGAGCTTTATACGACCAAATTGTGTACCAAATTGAAATGTACGATGGAAATAGACATGTGTACTTGTTGCTAAAGCAATTGGATAGTTAAATAGAAAGAGACTGCAATAACTCGTTAAAGGCACGTTCCTCGGATCGTGGGGTGCTATAAAAGGAGCTGAGACCGCGAGTTCGGTACCAGGCTAAACATCCCGCCTAGGAAGAGGCGGCCCAAACACGTCCTTGACGACCAGACTACCATTGACAACGCCCCGTACACTATCACACACACACAGCGTCTTCGCCGGCGAAGACGAGGTCCCCGCTATCTGACGCACCCCGGCCGCGTCTCCCAGTCGCGGCCGCATGGGCGTCAAGATTAAGCACCTGTCCAATTGTCCTTTTCAGCAGCAGCAAACGTTGCTCTAAGCCTAGGTCCGAGCCTCGCAGGAGGCGCCCTTAGAGCAACGTTTTCCCCCGACGCGTCAGGGCCCTTCTACGGGCCCACCCTCGGCAGAACTTCTGCGCTCGCCATCCCTCTCGGTTACGCTGTCAAAGCCAGTAGGGCTAACAGCAATTACACACTTCGAGAGAGAGTATTCTTAGTGACTACATCAAAGCACGGACCGTTGTCATTGTGATAACCAGTACTGCTATAATAAATTCACCAGACTTGCCTTGTCATATAGCCATATTATCATGAATCAAGCTCAATTAATATATTCCGTATCTTAATTTATACTTCCTACAAAAACATTTGGTTGTCTGCAAGGTCGGTTTACGGAAGATAATTGTAATTGTGTTGAATGAGGCCGATAGCGCCTCTCTATCGCATGCTCGTCTCAGGCGGAACGTGACAATGGGTCATGCTTTGCAGTGCTGGAAAGGGCCACCATCGATTTATAACATGTAAATTATTTCTTAAAGTAGGATAATTACATTTAATACTTTTTACGTGAACTTTCACTCTATTATCGTAAAAAGTGTATGAAATTTATGCTTCACGTATTAATATATAAATGTACTAGCTGTGAGCCCCTTCGTAAGCTCACTCTTGCGAAGACTTGCCGGTTCAGGATAAATGAATAATGCCACCAGATTCTTCACTCCAACGCTCCGCCGTCTACTTGTCACCAGACGAGTATTTAAGTACGAACTGTTGTTTCAGCAGGAATATTGTTCACCGAAATTGGCTATCTAAAGTACTATTTTACGACTGACAAACGTGCACTATTGTGACAAGCAAACGACGGTGATTGTTAATTTATTGGATAAAATATGGCTCCAATGATTGGCTTTTTAATTCTCACCAATCACAGGGATTACATTAATTACACAAACAACTTTATTCTTAGAAATGACAAATATGTATATACGCTATAGCTACATAAGATTCTATATACAAACTTATAAATATCTATAGAGACTCTAAGTTGAAACAAAATATACTTTACAAACGATCGATGCTTAACAATATCATTTAACGTATTACATAAACTAAAGACTATTTATTTTACATATTTGATTTATGGACATTAATACCGGTTTCCTCTATATAATAAACTATCGTATCACTTGTACTGCGTTTTTATATTGAGCCAACTTATCTAAAACTTACGTGACCGCACAACTGAGGTCAAACCGGGCGAACTTGACGCAGCAATTTTGGAACCGCATTGGCGAATTGAATGCTATCCAAGCGAAAACTCAAGGTTCTGTATGTTGAAAACTTATTGCATATTTACAAAGCAACAGAACAAGTATTATAAAAATAGGTCCATTCCTACTCAACTACCTAATCTAAACTAATATTATAAAGAGGATACATTTGTGCTAAAAATAGCGAAACCTAAGAAAAATCTGTCATCGCGTGCAATGCGGTAACTTTTCATGATAGAACAAAAAATGTTCTACAATATTATATAACATATTAATATTATA
The DNA here is from genome assembly GCA_015832385.1 of Elymnias hypermnestra. Taxonomy (NCBI): domain Eukaryota; kingdom Metazoa; phylum Arthropoda; class Insecta; order Lepidoptera; family Nymphalidae; genus Elymnias; species Elymnias hypermnestra. The sequence goes on from JACTOM010000939.1 coordinate 200,921, forward strand.
CAAATAAATATAAATTTTAACAAAAAAAGAACCGCCTTCAAAGCAAACTTACAAAAACATTAATATGCTCTAAAAAGTAAGAAATTATTGCGTATTCTTTTATAGTGTTCTTCGTATTCTTATATTCGGAGTCGGCGTCACATTATTTCTTACTTTTTAGAGCATATTAATTTATTTGTAAGTTTGTTTTGAAGGCGTTTCTTTTTTGGTTCAAATTTATATTTATTTTTTGATTTTTAGTGAACGCCACATCAGGGATCGAACCTGAAACCCTTATACCACCGCTTCACACATAATTCGTCGCTTCAACCGATGGACGTCCACTGCTGGACATAGGTCTCACGTAATGATGTCCACAAGGCCCGATCTTGCGCCGCCTGGCTCCAGCGGCTACCGGCGACCCTCTTTATGTCGTCGGTCCACCTTGTGGGGGGTCTCCCTACACTGCGCCGCCCGGTGCGGGGTCGCCACTCCAGCACCTTCGGGCCCCAACGTCCATCGGTCCGTCGGACTATGTGCCCCGCCCATTGCCACTTCAGGTTCGCGATTCGTAGGGCTATGTCGATGACTTTGGTTCTGCTACGGATTTCCTCATTTCTGATTTGATCACGTAGAGAAATTCCGAGCATAGCCCTCTCCATCGCACGCTGAGCGACTCTGAGCTTTCGTATGAGGCCCATAGTCAGCGACCACCTTTCAAATATTGCAATGCAGCAACAAGCGTAAGGTCATTGCCATTTCATTACAGACAGTTATAGATTTTGCCATAAATCGCACCCTTACTGTAAGCCGTTGAGGAGTTCTATTGATCTTCATACTTAACTACGACTAGCACTTGACCATACCGAAGTTACGGTAGGCGACTCAAATATCTGGATAGCTTATAGAAGATCGTTGATTTGCTCCTAAGAATTGAAGAGTTCCGTCACTTTGATCACAAAACAACCCTTGAAGTATATCCTTTCTAATAAAAAAAGAATCATCGAAATCGGTTGGCGTTATCTTGAGTTATTCGTCCATTTGTCGCGCACATGCTTACGCAAATTTAAGACTTAACCGGTTTTGTCATGGATGCCATCATCAGAAGTGGTTTTAAAAAAATGGGACCCTACGACGAGCACCACCTTTCATTTAAAAAAAAATTATCAAGATCGGTCCACCCAGTCGGGATATATGAGGTATTGATAACCTCCTCCTTTTCTTGTTTACATTATATATATAATTTTCTATTAAATAATATTTTATTAAAGACCGTTTAAATACCTGTAAAATACTTTATAAATTATTAAAATCGGACATTCTATTTAAAAGATATAATGAATTTTAAAATGTTAATCTAAGAAAATGAAGAAAATCAATAATCTCATAGTATTAATAACTTAATAAAGAGCTAAAAGAAAACTTACTACATATTCATATTAGACGTCTTCTGATATACCTATTTTAGGTATATAAATTAGACATAATGTGATAATGGAGCGAGGACTCGCATCGCTAGAAGGGGTCCTGGAATCGATTCTTAAAAGGGCAACTTTTTGCATTAAAATGTAACCTATGCCCTTCCTAAAGCTCTACACTATATGTGTACCAAATTTCATTTAAATCAATTCAGTAGTACCGGCGACGATATCGCAAAAGACAAACAGTTACTTTAGCATTTATAATATTAGTAAGGATATGTGCTTCAAGTGGAATTCATAAGAAAGTAGATTGTCTTGAAATCTCATAGTGAAGAATAGGGTTCCCCGGACTCCCACGGGACCTGTAACAACGCGGGGGACTCTGCAGGATACAGCTAGCATTAGATAGAAACATTTTGAAGCGTATCCAAATGCGCAGTGTCATTATTCCACAACGCAACAAGGTCGGCGGAAATGTTAATGAACTCGCGTTTCGTGAAAACAATTTCCCACTACGATCGAAAACAACACAACATGAGATGAACGACACAACTTACATATTAAAGATTAATTAAACTAGTCTTTGTAATCATAGGATTACGGTCTCATATCCTACCAAAGTATCATATAATAAAGTTTTATCGCCTAATTTCGCCGTATATATGTCCCTAAAATTAGTTGTTTTAGGACTTTGTTTTCAAAACAAAAACACTATTGATTCTAGTAAGGCTTTTAAGAGTACTTTTGAATGCATGATATTCAATTAAACAATAACAATTAAATCGAATTTCCTATCACCCATTTTTTTTTTATTTTAACACTGGACCACACATTAAAAAAAATACATACAAAGGAAACTTATTGCTTTGAAGCGATTTCTTTCAGACAACCTTAAGGTACGAGACAAAGTAGTTTAGGTAGGTGGTGCAAAAGAGACATGAGATATTATACATATTATATATGTCGGAGAACACGAGAGAAGGAGCATAAAACATAGGGGGGTAGTGTTCTCCATACTGTGGGCTTTGGTGGGTAATGTTGGTGCAATCAAACACTTTATTAATTAACTCAGATTATAATGTCCAATCACTTAATGTTCCCGATATCAATTTACACAAACTCATAAACAAATAATAGCTAGGAACGCGACAGTTTCATTAGTCGACCGCTCTGGCGGACTGTCCCTTGGGAACACATCCACCGTCGGCTCACAACCTATGACTCTGTCCCACACCATAGACAGATGGCGCCAGCGTTCCACAGACTAGTGCACTCCGACAGACAGCTACTACCGTAAAAGAATTATCATAAAATTATAAACCTTATTATCATTACCCTTTGATATGTAAATATTAAATTTATTTCAAAATTCACTTTTAGAAAGAAAAGAGTGCGCAATGTTAACATGTATTTTTGAAGTGAAACTTCTTAAGGTACGCGAGGCTTAATTTTTTTACGCATCCAACGCGTGATTAGTGCCACGAAGACGTGCGGCGTTTTCTATCCTAATTCGTTTGAACGTTAGGTAGTTTTAAAATTTATTTTAATTTACCATTCGTCATTTAATATATTTAATTTGTTATTTTTCATAAAAACTCTTTTCTAAATTTATAAATATTGACAAAACACATTTTGAAATTTCAATGTATTTTAATGACAATTAAATTCCTAACATATCTTACTTTTTCTCTTTTTGTCTCCCTCTAAGTCTCGGAAGTCTAAAGTTTTAGATGCCCCACCCCTTTAACTATTTTTAGAGTAATTTATAGGTTAAGCAATAACTATTTCCAAATTCTTCATTAGTTTCAACGACCTAAAACAATACTAACGATGATACAATTTAAGAACTGTCACTTGTAAAACTCCCCACTCAAAACCAACAATTCCACCAATCACGGTCGTCGCTAAAACGACGACTTTACTCAGACGCTGTGGTTAAACCTGAGACAATTTCCGCAATGGTGTTAAACCGGAAGTAGTACATTTAAATGTTTTACTGATATAATTAGAAAGAACTCAGCCCTATAAGCAAATATAGTGATTTAATTACAATCCAACAAGTAAAATACTCCGAATATAAGAATACGAAGAACTCTAAAAAAGAATAACAAATTACTTTTTACTTCTTAGAGCAAATTAATATATTTGTAAGTTTGTTTTGAAGGCGGTTCTTTTTTTTGTTAAAATTTCTATTTTTTTTTTTTTTAATGAATCTGAAGTAAACTAATAAATGTATCTCGATATGTGTACACCTATAAAACGTGTTGCTGATATGAGACAGCACCGTTTAAATGAAACAACTTTACAAAGTTAAATTTACAATGATATCATCACACCCGGGACCGGACCCGTAAACTAATACTCCTACGTTACAGGTTAGTTATTTTGCCACCCCGCTATCACCAGTCTTTTATATGGTAATCANCTGTCAAAAATCGCACCCTTACTAGTAAGCCGTTGAGGAGTTCCATTGATCATCATATTTAACTACGATAATCACTTGACCATACCGAAGTTACGGTAGGTGACTCTAATATCCGGAGATCTTATAAAAGATTCTGCCGAGTATCGCTAATTTGCTCCTAAGAATCGAAGAGTTCCGTTACTTTGTCTAATGAAACTATCATCAAACAACCCTTGAAATATATCATATAAAAAAAGAGTCATCGAAATCGTATGGAGTGATCTTGAGTTATTCGTCCATTTGTCGGACACATGCTTAATGCAAATTTAAGACTTAACCGGTTTTCTCATGAATGCCATCATCAGAACTGGATTTAAAAAAAATGGGACCCTATGACGAACCCCACCTTTTATTAAAAAAATACAGACGAATTGATAACCTCCTCGGTAAAAAACAATAATGGTCGCTAGCACTATCAAATTGCCCAATGTTAGAAGACACTGATCTAGACATAGAATGCTCTGCCACCTGAGCGAAGTCGGGGCGGGTCGTTAGTTAAAGATATACGGGCTACTCTTGATGTTAGCATGCCATAATAGAGCAAATATAGTCAGTCCACGAGATGAGCAAGGTGCAGGTTAGTGAACCCAGTGTAAACACATTGGAATTGGAGATAAACCGGGCGCGACGCGAGGCCGAGATCGATGCTTTGTTACGGTAGGGCTTGTATACGTTGATAATTTAATACGCTCGTAACGGGATACCTTCACCTCCATCTTAACACTTTTTAACCGACTTCAAAAAAAGGAGGATATTATCAATTCGTCTGTATTTTTTTTTTGTTACCTCATATCTCCCGACTGGATGAACCGATTTTGATGATTTTTTAAAAAAGAAAGGTGGTGCTCGACATTGGGTCCCATTTTTTTTTAATCCAGTTCTGATGATGGCATCCATGAGAAAACCGGATAAGTGTTAAATGTGCGTTAAGCATGTGCGCGACAAATGGACGAATGTCTCAACATCGCGCCAACCGATTTTGATGATTCTTTTTTTATTGGAGAGGATATACTTCAAGGGTTGTTTTGTGATAGTTTGGTTAGGTTCTGATGATTGATTCCATGAAAAAGTGACGAAACTCTTCCATTCTTAGGAGCAAATGAACGATACTCGACAGAATTTCTATAGGCTATCCAGATAGTTGAGTTGCCTACCGAAACTTCGGTATGGTCAAGTGCTAGTCGTAGTTAAATATGAAGATCAATGGATCTCCTCAACGGCTTACAGTAAGGGTGCGGTTATTGACAGAAAATATAAGTGTCTGTAATCAAATAGCAATGAGCTTATGTTTGTTGGTGCATTGCAATACGTTTTTAGGTGTACACATATTAAGACTAATTTGTTAGTTTACTTCAGATTCACTAAAAATCAAAAAATGAGTAGAAATTTTTACAAAGAAAGAACCGCCTTCAAAACAGACTTACAAATATATTAATATGACCGACTCCAAATATAAGAATACGAAGAACACTATAAAAGAATACGCAATTATTTCTAACTTTTTAATATATTTGTAAGTTTGTTTTGAAGGCGTTTCTTTTTTTTGTTAGAATCTCTATTTATAACTGTAGATAAACGTAATTATTTACTTGCTAGCAATGTCTCGCGGTTTCACCCGCGGAGATACCGATCTCGTAGCAATGGAAAGTACTAAGTCGAAATATAGATTGATTTCCGTTATTATAAAAGTTATTATTAAATACATAGTTACGCTGTAAATTCCGGTTACGCTGTAAAAGCCAATAGGGCTAACAGCTAAACACAGTTCGAAAAAAAAAAAGAGAATTACAACGAATATAAATCTAACTAATACATTTTTAATTCATAACATTAAAAAATACTCTATAGGTGTTGAAAGATTTTTTTTAATCGGTCCAGTAATTTTTAGCTTGATTAATTATATTCAAAATGCAACTCTTTCTTCTATAATATTAAAGAATAGATTTATTTATTATACTTTATTGTCTCTGATCTTACCTATACACAACATTTGACTGTATTCATTCATTCAGATTGAGATTTTTAAATTCGTTATATCTTTTGAATGGAATGTCCGATTTTAATAATTTAAAAAGTATTCTAAAGATATTGAACCGGTTTTTAATAAACTATCATTTAATAGCATAAGGATTGATACAGAATAATATGGTGTTATTATTGCCGACACTTTTATTGACTTTTAAAATTTAAAAAATAGTTATAATGGCATAAGTAGAGTCTTATATATATGTCGGAGGGCAGATTTCTATGGAATGCTGGCGCGATCTATCGGCGTGGACAGAGTCAATGGTGGCAGTCCGGCGGGAGTCACTCGGCAGTTGTCGAGTAGCGCTCGACCGGAGTGGTCTACTGTTGGAACTGCCGCGTTCCTAGCTATTAATGTTAATGAGTTTGTGAAAATTGATATCGGGAAAATTAAGTGATTGAGCATTATAATCCGAGTTAATTAATAAAGTGTTTGATTGCACCAACATTACCCACGAACGCCCATAGAATAAGAAATGAAATAATGGATCCAATGAATAACGATGTCGGCGGAGAACCCTACGCCCTTGTGCTTTATGCTTCTCCGTTCTCTCTTATTCTCCGACATATATATAAAAAATTTAACAAAAAAAGAACCGCCTTCAAAACAAACTTACAAATACATTAATGTGCTCTAAAAATTAAGAAATAATTGCGTATACTTTTATAGTGTTCTTCGTATTCTTATATTCGGAGTCGGTATTCGTCCATTTGTCGCGCACATGCTTACGCAAATTTAAGGCTTATCCGGTTTTGTCACGGATGCCATCATCAGAACTGGTTTAAAAAAAAATGGGACCCAATGACGAGCCACCTTTCATATAAAAAAAAATATCAAGATCTGTCTACCCAGTCTGAAGATTTGAGATATACAAACATTATAAAAAATACAGACGGAATTGATAACCTCCTCCTTTTTTTGAAGTCGGTTAAAAAAAGAATCATCAAGATCGATTCACCCAGTGTGTAAGGTAACTTTTTTTTATTGCTGACAGATTAGCGCTTGACTGTGATCTCACCTAAGTGATGATACAGTCTAAGATGGATGCACGTTAATCTGTTAGGGTGATATACCCCTTACGGTTTCAACACAGCATCGTACCGGAACACAAATCCTTTCGTTTGGCGGTACGTTTTCCTGGTAACTAACATAAAGAAATAAAATACAGGCGAATTGATAACCTCCTCCTCTTTTTGAAGTCGTTTAAAAACTAGTTTCACTTTAAAATATTTAATTCCTACGCTTTCAATAAATGGTTGTTATTTTGTGATTACAAATAGACGTCTCAAATGGATGTATGTATTACTGTTTGCAGGGCAATCAACCGTATTATTTCTCAGACAAGAATATAAACTGCGACTCTGGTTTTTGCAATACGTGGCACAGGTGTTATGTGGGTTTCGAAGCAAGGTTTGACAACCTTATAATGCCATAACAAACTGAAGGTTTGACGACCACGCCAATGCTAGAAATACTTGCTTCGCTAACACAAGACTTAGGTTCAATGGTAAGCAAGATAAATTAAAGAAATTGTTTTTTCTGAAATGAAACTTCTTTAGGCGCATGAGCGTGATTAAGTTGTTGCAAATTGTGGGATGTGGAGGATCGGCCATCTGCCACGAGTGCGGTGCCCCTGTAGACACAGCGCACCACACGGTAGCAGAATATCTAGCCTGGGCACCGCAGCGACATATTATGAGGGCGCTGATCGGCACCGACCTATCACTGACAGGTATTGTGGATGCAATACTCGTCAGTGAGCACGACTGGAGAGCGGTTGCCTCCTTTTGCGTGACCATCATCTCGCTAAAGGAGGCACGGCAAAGTGAATGCCGCTGAGGCACTCCAGTCCCGACGGAGGGGAGTAGGAACCAGAAGACGTAGGTTCCTATAACCTGTTCCCTTATAGAGAATCTGTAAGCCGGCCTCATCCGGTGAGCCAGAGATGAATGTCCCAACGAACCTCTGGCTCCCAATGCATGGATGTCGACGGGCCCCGCTGGGTTTTAGTGGGTATTCTGGCATTGCCAGCGAGTCCCATACTCCGTGCGTAATGTACATGATTTACATCACGAAGATGAGGAGCGTTTTTATGCTATTTCGTTTGAAGGTTCAGTAATTTTAATTTTTTTTATTGCAGCCAGTTTAACGCTTGACTGTGATCTCACCCGATGGTGCGCGCTAATCTGGTAAGAGGCGGAATACCCCTTATAGTTTCTACACAGCATTGTGCCGGAACAGAAATATCGTTGTTTGGCGGTACGTCTTTGCTGGTAACTAGCCACGACCGAAGCCTTCCACCAATCCAGACTCAGACAAATTAGAAAATACTATTTCCTAAATTCGTCCCACCGGGTATGAACCCGGGCCTCCGCTAGCAAAGCCAGTACTCGCACCACTGCGCCAGAGACGTCGTCAAATTGGTGTTAATGAGAACAAAGGCCATGTATATTACGTCAAACACAATAAAGGCCACTGAAACAGTAAAATGACTTCTTTATCGTGATTAAATCGTTTCTAGTCTTCGCACATAAACATTTTTTAGATTAACAAACGGTAGTTTTTGTGAAAGTTGTATTTTTTTACATAATCTATATGTCAGAGAATAAGAGGGAAAAAAATAATGCATAGGCGGCTCCCCGCCGTCATCATTATTAGTGGATTCCATGATTCAATCTCCAAACTGTAAGCTTTGGTGTAGGCAATCAAAAACTATTATTAATCAATTATCTCAGAATATAATGTCCCATCACCACGTTCCTGATATCAATTTACACAAACACATTAACAATAATAGCTAAGAACGCGACAGTTTCAACAGTCGACTACACCGACGGGGCGTCACTCAAAAACTAATCGAACACGCACGCTAGCTTGTGACACATTGACTCTGTCCAGTGCCGATAAATAGATGGCGCCGGCGTTCCGCAAACTATTTGCCTCCGACATATATATATGAGACCAGGTCTCAAGAGACTCATCACGATATCTTTGGAACAAGGCACTGAGACTTGAAATGTGCTAGAAATATTAATGTTGCAGAGTATTCTATTTACTATTTTCTTATTTTTAAAACAATTTGACTAAATTAATGATTTGCTACCCAACTACTAGAAGACGCACAAGAGACGTCACTGAATAAATATATAACGTTTATTAAAAGAAAGTAAATAGAAATATCATATAATTTGAAAGATAAAAACTGTAAAAAAGATTTATTTTAGAGAATGAATTTCTCTAAATTTAATATAATAAACATAAATGATATACCAATGATGATAGATAGATAGTATACTTTATTGGACACCACAAAAATAAATCGGGCCTCAACGTCCATCGGTTCTGCGAACTACGTGCCCTGCCCATTGCCACTTCAGCTTTGCAATTCGGTAGGCTACGTCGGTGAATTTAGTTCTCCTACGGATCTCCTCATTTCTGATTTGATCACGTAGGGAAACCCCGACCAAGCCCTCTCCATTGCCCGCTGAGTGACTCTGAGTCTTCTTATGAGCCCTATAGTCAGCGGCCATGTCTCGGAACCCTATGTAATCGCTGGCAACACGCAATGTTCGCAGACCTTAGTCTCCAGGCACTGAGGAATTATGGATGAAAAGATGCCCCGTAGTTTTCCGAACGCTGCCTATCCGAGTTGGATTCGGCGGTTGATCTCTTTTTCGAAGTTGGACCTACCTAATTGGATCGTGTGTCCCAGGTAGATGTACTCGTCTGCAACTTCGAGTGCTGAGTTCTCAATAGAATAATACAATGACTTAATTTAAAATAATTCTAATGTACAATGGGCAGTCTTATCGCTATTTAGACGTCTCTTCCAGATAGCCCAACATATAGGGAGACCGTTAAAGAAAGGAGAGAGAAAAGGTAGGCGGTGTTACAAATTCAAATACTAACCATATATTACTAGAATTCCCGACTGAGTTTGTTATGTAGTCGGAACAATTGGTCTAGTGGTTCGTATTTTAGGCCACAGTCATGAGGTTCGAGTCCCGGGTCGGGCCAATTCAAAAATGGATATTGAGTTATCTATTCAAAGATTTTCTCAATATTTGCCCGAAGTTAGGAAGTAGGCGGTGTGCTCCACCACCGTGTCTCGGAGAGCACGTTAAGCCATCGGTCCTGCGCCTGATCTCTCCGGTCGTGTCGGATTTCCGTCACATGGGACTATGAAAATGAAGGAATAGAATGGTGCACTTGTGTACTATGCCTGCCAAACCATAGCGAAACAGCGTGGTGGGTCTTTTCTCTAAAAACTCTTTCTCCAATGAGTGAGGAGGCCTGTGCCCAGCAGTAGGACGTTAATGGTCTACTACAACCCTTTCTTTACATATATTTTTTCAATGCTAAAAATCAATTGCTGTTCGTTTGTCTCTCTAAAACTAAAGAGCGACTGGACTGATTGTGTTAATTTTGGTTTTGAATAATTTGAGGAAGTTCACGGAAAGTTCAAATGGGGAGTAAATACGTAAACGACGCTTGTAATATATTAAAAACAATAACTTCACTTTCCCTTAGAAACTACTCCTACCCGTCAAACATTTGATGTTCATCTCGTCGTTCGCAAATTAAATTTAAAAGTCGTTCAGATTTCAATATGATTTTAAATTTAGGTGTTCCTTTTTAAAATATTTTTTCAGTCGTTCGGAAATCAAATTAAATTTAAAAGAATACATTGATTTCTTTTTCATTTGTTTTTGACATTTGACATTAACATGTGACATTGACAACCAACAATTTCTGATCGCAACAATAACATTTTCCGGACTTTGGCGGGAATCTAGACGTAAGTCGCTTTTTTTTTCTAAAATTGAAACATTCTGCAATTATCATAAACCTTTTTACTTCTAGAGTTCTAAGGTTGGACGAAGTTTGTCGGCTTTGCTAGTCTTTCATAAAAAGAAATTCACACAAATTACTTACAATTGTTCTATGTTAATGATGAATAAACGATGTCTCTTTTATTATAATAGAGTCACTATTATGTATTTATTATTGTTTTTATTCTTAAAGACTATTGACTCGAGTCATTGCCAGCAATCTAATGATGCGTAGCTTGACTATAACAATGAAACAATGGCTTCATCTTCATTAAAGACTTTAAAACATATTCTATATATATGCGAATGTACGTAGAACTTTAATGCTAAATTATAAATAGGATAACATGTTTACACAGGGTTGCCGATTCAAATAAGGATAGCCAGAGAACATGTCCTTCCACTTGCCACCATCCATCCATATCTCCTTCGCTTCTTTCATTCTCATTAAACCGTTCATGCAAGTTCGACGGTTTAGAGTACTCTTGACCTGGCCCTTATTTAAAATGTCCTGGATTTGGTCCAGGAACGTTCGCCTTGGTTTTCCCCTTCCAACTTTCGCATTCACTCTTGACTCATAAATCCTTTTAGTCAGTTGCCTTTCATTCATTCTCTCTACATGCCCAAACCATCTAAGCATACCTTTCTCAATTTTAGTCTTTCAACTACCGTATAAACAGTTGGAATATAATTTAGAACAATTTATCGTTTTTCTTTAGAGTCGGGCATTAATGGGTAAACTAACGTTAATTCCGTACAGAATCAGCAAAATAGAGAAATTTCAGACCGAATTAGCAGCGATCATATGGGACACTGGCCCTGGGATACCTTTATATCGCGATCGTTAAAGAACCGTTTAATCGGAAAAGCTTACTCGGTGAGCATATCATTTACCACAGATATGATTAACAAAGCAGTTAAGTTTGCACTTTCAATTATGTCGCTCATTTAGTCACTAATAAACTACATATCCCTTAAACGTATCCAACGCTCATAGAAGTGTATTAATCTTTTAAATTTCCTTGACTATTGTTTCTCTAGCAGTTATTTAACAAACCACTTCTGAGAAAATCACTGATAACTCGCTATGGTCTTAATTGTTTTGATGCTGATCTACTACAGAGCATTCTGAGTAGTCTAATTTCAAAAAGAGCTAACGAATAATCAGTCAAAAGTCCCTAATAAGCCAATTGAAGCTCACTGTGTTCGCTGAAGAGGGTATACGTCTCCGACCCATTCTGAGCACATTCGATAAGAATATGGTAGAAATCCTCCACAACATCACGTATTGCGTATTTGAGACTTCATCATCATTCCGTATACTACATGGCTGAAGGTCGTACCTACTCTGATACGCTTTTGGACTAGTTGCAACCATATCTCCCTATCCTCGGCATCTTTTAGGGTTGGTGGAAGCGCAAGCCTTTATATATTCTTTATTTGGTCGTACCAACGGGTAGGTGATCCCTTGGTCTTTGTTTTTCAACCCTTTCTACCACAGCCAGTTTCTCCAGGTTATCTGGCAGTCTTCAGGCGATATAACCAAAATAGTGGACTACTCGTTGGTGCTGTCCATCGGCACAGGGTAGGTGCGAGGGCTCAAGGCCTGCGGTCTGTTGGCTATAAGGTCCGTAGGATCAGGGTCCTAGTCGACCAGGATCTGATACACAAGTGGACGGAGGACCTCGGGTCCCCAGGGTCGTTCGTGGCCACTGTGGTAGCGATTCATCGTCACCTGGACCGTGTGGTGCAGCGATCACTCATCACATCACACTGTGACAGACTGCGCAGCGTAGGGACAGCATCACCTCTTGGTGGCGCTGATCGGCGGGGATCTCTCGCTGCGGAGCGTCGCAGGCGCGATGCTCTCCAGTGGGAGTTGTTGAGCGAAAATGGCTCGCTAAAGGAGGCTCTTAGATAAGAAAGGGAAAATGCAGTAGATGCCCTCGCTCACCGCCGAAGGAGGCGGGATCCCGCTTCCGTGAATCCTCAGTCGGAGAAACCAGGTAGGAATGCGCAAACTGATCCTCTGGCGTCTCACTGACGGATGAATATGGTTCCGCAGGGTTTCAGTGGGTATTGCGAGCTTTCATCCGTCGCAGACTCCCACACTCTCGAGCTACGGGTCCGGGTTAGTGCGTAAATGCATTTCTCAGCGTAAAATAAAAGGGAGTGGCCTATATATAAATAGCTTTGTTGTTATATTATATTCTGTTAGGATTTGTTCTTTCAGCTGTCCGTAGTATTCGCAGCATTCTCCTCCAACACCCTCTCAAAAGCTTCTATATTTTATCCATCATAATTCAGATCCGTATAGAAAAATTGAGAAGACAAAAGCACTAAAGCAGTTGAGAGAGAAGATGTATTAAAAAGGCCAAACTTATTCAATGGAACATGTCTAAATTAAAGACGCAGTAACAGATTCAACACGATTCAAGTTATTTTGATTCCAGGATGATGTTTATGTATATTTTAGGTTAGATAGTCTTGAACTGGCCTCTTTCTAAAGATCTATCAAAATATTCTCCCTACAATTCGTGGCAATTTTGTTTCACTAAATATAGACAATCGGTACAAACGGGCTATCAGGGTGATGTCCACTTCTACAGCAGCCTCTTCTTCTAACTGATCGACAATGGTGTCTTCTGTCATATTTACATGATCAAACCTAAAATCAATCCGGATGCAATAACCATCATTCCATTTATAGACACGAAACCAATTACATTTATTTGTACAACTGGATTAAATATTTCATCTGAAACATCGTATGCAATTCGAACCGTGATAATTACTTCGTTATACCTTTTACATTGTAATTATTACAAGTCGTTACTTTATAATTAATATTGTTATATTTTATTATTTTACGAGTTTACATTACACTTTAAAATTTAAGCCCATTTATTACTGTTAAGTCTTCGTAAAAACATTTCTATTCATCGACTAATTCAGAATTCATTTTATTGAACTTTTACTGGATGATATTTGATGTTAATACAGTTTAAAGTAAGAGTTGACTTTATTAAGAATGTGTTTTAACATTATCTCAAATGTATCCATCCATATGCATGTATCGCATGTCGCATTTCAGCCGGCCATAGGGTGGGGGTAGGATAAGAATTTAAACTTTTTTTAATATTGTTTAATTTTGATGAGTTATCGTGGTATCAATAGATTTCAATTTGGACGAGGGCTTATTAAAATGAAAGTCTTTTTCCTATTATTTCGTACGAATATCGCATGTCGCATTACTACTAGCCGCGGAATGAGGGTATGTATTTATAGTGAATCTATGGGTTTCTATTTACTTTAATAACTTAAAGATAAACTCCCGTCTATCGCATGTCAAATAATATTCGACTCCAGAATATAGCGAAAGACATTTGTCAGAACAGCTAAAGCCAATATGGCGGCGCCCATGGCTCATGGCGCCCTTACACAATATTTATAAAGTGCAACTTATTTCCATCGCCTCTTATTTTTCCGTGAATGTATCGCATGTTGTATTACAGCCGGCCACGGTGTGGAGTTTAAAGAGAAAGGTACTCGGCAAAGTTTTTAAGCCCACACAATGTTTGTTATATTACTTCGTCATCGTCGTCGCTTCAACCGATGGACTTCCACTGCTGGAGATAGGTCTCACGAAATGAAAGGCACGATCTTGCGCCGCCTGCCTCCAACGGCTACCAGCGACTCTCTTTATGTCATCGGTCCACTTTGTGGGGAGTCTGCCTACACTGCGCCACCCGGTGCAGGCCGCCATTCCAGCACCTTCGGGCCCCAACGTCCATCGGTCCGTCAGACTATGTGCCCCGCCCATTGCCACTTCAGGTTCGCGATTCGTAGGGCTATGTTGCTGACTTTGGTTCTGCTACGGATCTCCTCATTTTTGATTTGATCACGTAGAGAAACTCCAAGCATAGCCCTCTCCATAGCACGCTGAGTGACTCTGAGCTTTCCTATGAGTATAAGCAACAACCACGTTTCGGAGCCGTAGGTCATCACTGGCACACACACTGTTCGAAGAGCTTTGTCTTCAGACATTGAGGGATATTGGACGAAAAGATCTTTCGTAATTTCCCGAACGCTGCCCAACCGAGTTGGATTCGGCTGTTAACCTCTTTGTCGAAATTGGACCTACCTAGCTGGACTATGTGTCCCAGGTATGTGTTCTCGTCAGCAATTTCGAGTGCTGAGTTTTGGACATGGATATTGGACATAACTTTTGTCTTATCCATGTTTATTTTTAGGCTCTGCAGAGGTCATCGAGCATTGCATGGAGATCTTATATTACTTGTATATATAGATTCATAAGACCCGGCAGTCATTCACTAAGGACTACAATTTTATTCTTAATGAATTTAAGCTTTACTGTTGACAAAAACGTGACTTGGCTCCACAATGAGCGCTGAATACATTTGCGAAGCCAAACGGAGCACAGCGACAAGTTTATACGAGTTCAGTGTCACAAAACAATAACTCGCAAAATTAATTTTGATCTATAAATACGTAATTTTTACAATTAAAAAAACTATACAAATCCCCTGATCTCTCTCCGGTTGTGTCGGATTCCCGTCACATCGGACTAGGAGAGTGAAGGAATAGAGAGTGCACTTGTGTACTATGCCTGCCAATCTGCAGTGGAGCAGCGTGGCGGTGGCGGGCGGGTCAATGCTCTAAAAAGCCTCGCTCCTCGGAGTGAGGAGGCCTGTGCCCAGCAGTGGGACGTTAATGGGCTGCTACTTACTTTATATAAATCACCGAAATTCAAGAATATTTAAAAAACTGCGTGCTTACAAAGTACACACGTCAGAAGTGAAATTTCTTTGGTAAACTAATTTTGTAAATGTTTGTTGCCTCTTTCGTCCGGGCGAACCGATCTTGATGATTTTTTTTAAATTATATGAAAGGTGGTGCATTTGGTTCAATTTTTTTTTAATCCAGTTCTGATGATGGTATAGAAAACTGGTTAAATCTTTAATTTCTCGACATATGGACGAATAACTCAAGATCATTCCAACCGATTTCGAGGATTCTTTTTTTATTGGAAAGGATATACTTCAAGGGTTGTTTGATGATAGTTTGATTAGACAAAGTAACGGAACTCTTCAATTCTTAGGAGCAAATTAACGATACTCGGCAGAATCTTTTATAAGATCTCCGGATATTTGAGTCACCTACCGTAACTTCGGTATGGTCAAGTGTTTGTCGTAGTTAAATATGATGATCAATGGAACTCCTCAACGGCTTACAGTAAAGGTGTGATTTTTGGCAGAATATATGACTGTCTGTAATCAAATAGCATTGAGCTTACGTTTTTTTGCTGCATTGCAATATTTATAAGGGGTAGTAAGTGTATGTAGCTAATCTGTGTGACGATATCATTGTAAATTTAACTTTGTAAAGGTGTAAGCGCCGGAGGATACCTACCTTGTTATAATTTTTATTTAATAAGTCTTGTTTACATTTATACAAATCTAACACTTGAGATTTCCGAGACTTAGGAAGGAAGATATGTTAGGAATGTAATTGTCATTGAAATATTAAAAATGTCGAAAATTAATACAAATAATATAATGAAATCCCAAATGACGAATTTAAAATAAAAATGCCACGTATTTATTGTCCTATGAGCCTCATGCGGAAGCTCAGAGTCACTCAGCGTGCGATGAAGAGGGCTATGCTCGTTTCTCTACGTGATCGAATGAGAAATGAAAAGATCCGTAGTAGAACCAGAATAACCGACATATTCTTACGAATCGCGAACCTCAAGTTGCAATGGGTGGGGCACATAGTCCGAAGGACCGATGGACGTTGGGGGCCGAAGGTGCTGGAGTGGCGACCCCGCACCGAACGGCGCAGTGTTGGCAAACCCCCCACAAGGTGGACCAATGATATAAAGAGGGTCGCCGGTAGCCGTTAGAGCCAGGCGGTGCAAGATCGGGCCATGTGGACGTCATTACGTGAGATCCATGTCCAGCAGTGGACGTCCATCGGTTGAAGCGACAACGACGACGATTTATTGTCAATGTTAGAATAAAAAACGCCGCACATCATGCGATTGGGCAAGCTAAAGAAGTTTCACTTCAAAAACTTCACTTTTCGTTATCCTGTAGGTAAGAGGCTTTAGCAGATATGTTGGAAACTAATTGTAAAAAATATCCTGAAAGAACTATATCTGACAATTCAAAAATGCTGTAAAAATTTACTCGAATGAAGAAATTTTATACGATTTTTGATTATTGATGAAACAATCGTCTTCTTTTTTTTTTACATTACGAAAAATGTCCAGTCGAGTCCTAAATGAGTAGTAGCCTGTTGAAATACTTGCTTTATAAAAACAAGCAATTCAATTAGTTTTTCCTGTTGGACCATTTTAATATTCAATCGCTGACAAATATCCTAATAAATGAAGGGAGTGGAAGTAACATTACATTGAGGAATACGACAACATTAACTATTTAATAACAGTAATTACATTTATTAAGTCATTACAATATTGACAAAAGAAACAAAGAAAATAAGAATATTTGACACAAAATGAATATTATTTGAATACATACATACATAGCATTACGCCTCATTCCCATAGGGGTAGACAGAGACAACATCCTCCCACTTGCCACGATCCTAGCATACCTCCTTCGCTTCTTTCATTCTCATTAAACCTTTCATACAAGTTCGTCCGTTTAGAGTACTCTTGACCTGGCCCTTATTTAAAATGTCCTGGATTTGGTCCAGGAACGTTCGCCCTGGCCTTTCCGATCCAACTTTCGTATTCACTCTTGACTCATAAATCCTTTTTGTCAGTCTCCTTTCACTCATTCTCTCTACATGCCCAAACCATCTAAGCATACCTTTCTCAATTTTTGTCACTACGTCTTCTTTTATACCACAACGTTCTCTTATCACACTATTTCTTACTCTGTCACTCAGTTTTAAACCATTCATTCTCATCAACGCTCTTATCTCTATTCTATTTATTTTACTTATGTGATTCTTCTGCCATACCCAACTCTCACTACCATACTTAAGTACTGGCACCAACACTCCTGCATGCACAGCCAGTCTGGCCTTTTGAAACACCATTTATTCATAAAGACGCGCAGGGCACCATTTACCATATTCCCTGCATTCACTCTCCTTTCAATATGACTTTCACATGTTCCATCCTTTGTAAATTTAGATCCCAAGTATACAAATTCTTTCACCTCTTCCACTTGTTCCCCATCTATCGAAATATTGCCATTCATCATAGATTCATCTCTTTCAAAAAAATTATTTGAAATACAGATAAAATATGGCAATTAAGTAAACATCATACTAATTAAAAAGTCAGAACTTAACATACATAGATGTTAGAAACTACAGACAAAACACACTGTAAACCTTATAACATATTTTCAATAAGATTCAATAAAAAGTAGTAAACTAATTTTAACGAGACATTCACTTTCAAATAGCTGATGTTATAAGGAGTAAGTTAGGCTACTTTTATTCAAAAATATCCTTAATTACACTGGTAAAAGCTATTATAAATATGTTATAAGACTTCAATAAACACTGAACTATGAAAACCTTAATATTAAATTAGCAAAATGTATAGTTAACAAACAGAGCTATTGGATTTAGATACAAAAAACCCCGGAAAATTGAACACAATAACGTCAAAAGGTTTATAAATATTTAAATGATTTCAGAATAAATACAAATAGTATACGAGAGTATAAATTTTATAGAACAAACACGTATTTGTGAGAAAATAGACGAACTACCAAGTCAAATATCAAGTGATTTGACATCTTTATCTATCTCTATTTCAATCTAAAGTTCAATATACGAGGATTACATTTAAATCTTTTTTAGCTTCATCTGTTCCAGGGATTGTTCGATATCCCTTCACAATCTTCCAAGTAAAAAGGTAAAGGTAAACTGCAACATCTTCAGGTATCACGCTGCGTATACGTGAAAGTTTTAGACCATTGATTGGAACCAACATATACAGGTTTCTTCACAATGTTTTCCTTCCCCAAACACTACAACGATGAACTTCAAATAACGATTAGGCACATCATTTTTACATGGGGAATATAGTGCCGGCGCTGGATTCCAACAAGAATCCAAGTGTCTAACTCTAACATGGTCATAATAGTTCTTTTTTTATAGTACATCGAAACAGCACGCGTCGGAACACTTAGAAGTTAATCTTGTTTGTAAGCCCTGTTTGTTAACAAGATATCAGGAGTCTGTATATATGTTGACGTACGATACATCCAGAGGCGTAAGTGGAGGTAGGGCAGGTGGGGTCTTCGGCCCGGGCCCTGCGTCCCACCTTATAACAAATAGAAAAAAATCCATTTCCATTAAACAGTTCCACACTCGAGGCCCCATACACCACTTACGCATCTGGCTGCTCGGCGACAATCCACAACATATGTCCGATATCGCTTGTTCGCTGATTTTATAGTTACGCTGGTAGCTCATAATAAAAAAGTGATGGTAAGCAGCCTTTTAACGTCCCACAGCTGAGCACATCTGGATCCATCACGCTTTTCCACTACGGTTTAGGTTTCCCCGTAATATATTCCTTTACCGAAAAGCGTAAGAATGGATCAGAAAATACAATCAAGCCAAACTTAACAAAAGGCCAATAGAAAAGGCCCAACATCTTCGCATCCTAAACATATTGAAGCATATTTATAAAATCAGCGTAACATTCAGCTTGTTAACTACTTGGCTGGTAAAGAAGCTTTTCACAAAATGCTAGAAAATTCGCAGTTTTTACCTGACTACCCGCAAACGAGCATTTAGAGCATAGTGGTGCTATGGAGCCAGGTATCTATATTATATTAACACTAATTATATTAAACACTACTTCTACTGTAATGAATAAAAATATCTCTATATCCGTTTAAAATATGTTACGAAATGCTTCAATTAAGGCTTAATTATAACTAACCTTGGCAACGATTCATTTCAAAGATGGAGATATTAGTGTCGATTCTGTCTTGCCATTCTCTAAACTATGTCTACGTCTTAACTTTCTAATTTTGGATATATCATCTAAATAATAAATATATAATTCTAATGAATAGCTACATTCAATATAAAATAAGTAAAAATAGGATTTGACACAAGAATTGACACCAATATCAGATAGAAATTCGCAATGCTAAGTTATAGAAAAACCCTAAAGGTCTCTCGTGAAATGGCACATTATTATTTCCTAAAAACATACCTTGTCACCTTGTATTTGGTCCTAAATTCAACCAGTAGGACCAAAGGCTGATTAGTGGCTGTTTTAATTCCATCGGAAGCGGTTCTGATACAATTTCGTAATATAGGGCTTCTTTTATATTAGAAATTAGCAGACACGACAGACTTTGTTCTGTCAAAAACATTTGGAATACAGCAGAACTAAATATCTATAGCTCTTAAATTTTTGTGACTATTCAATTTGATATGGTTGTGACTCGTCAATTGATTTTGAACTTTGTGTGGCGGTAATAAAGTGCAAATTGACTCTTTGATATTAGGGACACACCTACATTGCTTAGACAACAGTGAGTACTTGTAATTTATTATGAAGTTTATTGAATAGCAATAAAGGTGAAATTGACTCTACGTTTTAATTAGAAAACGTTTATGTGGGCTGTTTTTAGAGTTCTCCCCTGCAATTATTCGAACTTTTCTCGCTATAAAAACCATCCTTGGACTTCAACGAAGAATTAGAATGTAGACATAGCCGTTCATGTAATCGTTTAGAAAATATCATAAAACATTCTGCTTTTATCGGAAAATCCATATCTTTGCATACCAAAATTTTCAGACTATACGAGCGCATGGAAAATTAAATTGCATTAAAAATTGAACCATTTATTTGATAAACAGATGAATGAAGTACGAAGTAATTCTCAAAATTTAATATCCCACTCTTGGAAGAGCAAATACACAGTATTATGGAAAGCCTCAACTAATTGCTAGTGGATAGAATTATAAATACGATGTTTGAACAAGATGTTCATATAGTTGACCTGTAAGAGAATTATGGAGGAAAATGGCGAGAATTCTGAACTTTGCATAAAACTTTTTATGGTAACCTTTAACACGAACGCAGTCATGAGTAAAAACTAAAATTACAGATGCATTGCTATCGTGATTCCAGGGTTTGTTTATTTATTAAAACCTGTTGAGCGTATACTCGTTACGGTTGATTGTTAAGTATGCGATATTGCTATACTAATTAGTTCTCTGTGCTCTGTTCATGCTGACTCGTCATCTGCTAAGTTGTAATCAATCTTCACCGTTATACTTTAACACTTTATCATTAAGTACTCCTCGTTAGCAGTCCCGGATTTGACTGTCAACATAGCCAACTTAAGAAATTGTACCACTCTTCCAGTAAACGTATCTTCTTCTTCAAACGGCTCTTCATTACTGGAAATTGGCCATCGATTCCGCCAAATCTTTCGCGAGGTGCAGCATCTTCTCTACAGTCCTGATACCCGTCTACTCTCTGAAGTTTTGCACCCATGAATTTTCCTTTCTCTTGCCTTAAAGCTTACTTATCATAATAATCTAGAGAAGTTTGTAGCGATGACGGCGCAAGACGAAATCGAAGTAGGCGACTTTCCTCTGCTCCGTAGTTTGGAGGAGTGAAAATAAACTTTTCCATTCAAAACCTTCTGGACCCAGCTGATGTGTAGCTTACGACAATAGCACCACATCTTATATATGGTGTGACGAGTCTCTTCTTGAATAATTTACGCCTAACAGAAAACCAAAGGTGTACCAAGCGAAAAAATCACGTTCTACTACAATGCTATGTAAAAACGTTAAAAGGTAAATTACCTCTTATCAGTTTAATGTACTATTTCATGTATTACCAAAAAAAAGGATACTCCGCTGAGTTTATTATGAATTGTTTGACATTGAAACTGATCTTCAGAAATGAAGTGGGTCATTAATATCAGTATCATTGTAACATCTTCTAGATATCATGGACGATAAAAAAAGCGTGAGAGTGAATGGATTTCTCTGGAGAATAAATAAAAATCACATTATAATGGTAATGGTATAAAAAGAGTGACAACCGACTGAGTTTGTTGTGAGTTCTCAGAACAGGACGTGAAGGAAACCTCATAACTTTAGATTGTAGTTCGTCTTCTTCTAATATCATCATCAGTCGTACATTACAAATAATATGAAAACGATATTTGATTATTCAAAAGTGCTGTAAAAGTCTACTTGAATAAAGAATTCTTTGATTTGTTTGTTTGTATGTAATGAAATGGAAGCGAAATAGCAGCTGGCAGTATTCTGATAAGAGCCCATTCCACTAATCTAAATATAAACTGGTATAAGAATTGTCACGCAAAAAGCATAATGTTATCGAATTCTACGCAATAGTTAATTTCATTGAATCATCCTTGAAATGTCTAATGATACATGCGTCATTTTAAAAGGTTTGTCAAGCCCACACAAATAAAAATTAGTTTGACTTTGATATTGTTCAATTAACTAAAATATTGAAGCCCTTTAAAGCCATAATAATTCTGCATAAGAACAAATTGCATTTTTTCACGTTAATATAACGAATAAAGCTTTGAAAGGGAAAGGAATGAAAGTGAATGTAAACAAAACGAAAGTTATGCTTTTTGAAGGAGATGACTCTATGATGAATGGCAATATTTCGATAGATAGGGAACAAGTGGAAGAGGTGAAAGAATTTGTATACTTGGAATCTGTGATATTGAAAGGAGAGTAAATGCAGGGAATATGGTAAATGGTGCCCTGCGCGCCTTTATGAATAGCCGATGGTGTCTCAAAGGGCCAGACTGGCTGTGCATGCAGGTGTGTTGGTGCCAACACTTATGTATGGTAGTGAAAGTTGTGCATGACAGAAAAATCACCAAAAGTTAAATAAATGCGGTAGAGCTGAGAGCGTTGAGAAGTATGACTGGATTAAAACTGAGTGACAGAGTAAGGAATAGTGTGATAAGAGAACGTTGTAGTTTGAAAGAAGATGCAGTGACTAAAGTTGAGAAAGGTAGGCTTAGATGGTTTGGGCACGTAGAGAGAATGAATGAAAAGAGACTGACAAAAAGGATTTATGAGTCAAGAGTGAATGCAAAAGTTGGAAGTGGAAGGCCAAGGCGAACGTTCCTGGATCAAATCCAGGACATTTTAAATAAGGGCCAAGTCAAGAGTACTTTAAACCGACGAACCTGTATGAAAGGTTTAATGAGAATGAAAGAAGCGAAGGAGATATGCAAGGATAGTGGCAAGTGGAAGGATGTTGTCTCTACCTACCCCTATGGGAATGAGGCGTGAAGCTATGTATGTATGTATAACAAAACTTAGGAGAGAAAAACAAAACATTATGCATGAAGTCGATATTTCAATACAGAATTCAATTAGTACAGGTGCTTTTAAAATTGAACGAAGATTAAACATTGTTTTACCCATAAAAGCAATAATATAGCACATAATAAACAATAAGACAAGGAGAATACAAATACTGAACACACAATGAAACTGAGCAGAGATTTCATACAAAGGACAATTGCGTATATAAATTTCATGTCCTTCTATTTGACATAAATTATACGTTTTTGTAACTTCCGTATAAAACTATCGACACAGACTATTAATTATTATGTAGGTGTGATTGTTTTAGCTGCGATTAAAATGTTAGTGGAAAATAATCTTTATGCGAATTGAATAACTCCTATAATCCGACGGCATGAAGTGAAAATCTACTAACACCATAACAAGGCCGATAAATGGAGCCTTTGAGCAAAGTGAACTGAACTCTATCTTGGTGTGTTAAAGCTGAAATGGTGTAATCAGTAGCAATGGTATCGGAGGGGAGAAACACGTGGCGACCCAACGTAAGCGAGCTTGACCTAGTTAGTAGATGCACCATTTCGGTCCCATTTCGTAAGCAAGGCCCTAACGTTGCTGATTCTTTGTGTGAAACCTTCACTTTGTCGTCTCTTTTGTGCGACGATAAATATTTAATATTTATAAGAAACCCATTTTAACACTGATTGTGAAATAGATAGAGAAACACCACGTTACTTGGACAATCTTAGCTCAATTACGACATATCTAACAGGTCACAAAATCTATCTGGTAGCAATTTATATCATGAAGAGGAGCAGTTTTCAGATATGATCGAAGTATAAAGGGAACGAAACAAGTTTAAATTATCCTGTTAAAACATCATCAACACAACAAGCCATTTGTGTCCTTGAATAATTTTAAGGAAATCGAAAGGCATATATGGGAGTTCTAATCAAAAATAAGAATTATCAACTAAGAAATGAATATCTCCTAACCATATAGTGGATGGGAATGGCAAACCCTTTCTAAATGTTCTGTTTCTTGAAAGAGCAACAGAAATAGCTACTAACTAACCTGCTAATGCTTCTTTGTCTAATTGATAAGCTCCACGAATATTTCCCGAACGCTGCCCAACCGAGTTGGATTCGGCTCGGTTGGGCAGCGTTCGGGAAACTACGGCAGATATTTTCGTCCGATACCCCTCAGTGCCTGAAGACAAAGCTCTTAGAACAGTGCGTGTTGCCAGTGATGACCTACGGCTCCAAAACGTGGTCGCTGACTATGGGCCTCTTACGAAAGCTCAGATTCTTTCAGCGTGCGATGGAGAGAGCTATGCTCGGAGTTTCTCTAGGTGATCAAATCAGAAATGAACAGCAGAATTAAAGTCACCGACATAGCCCTACGAATCGCAAACTTGAAGTGGCAATGGGCGGGGCACATAGTCCGACGGACCGATGGACATTGGGGCCCGAAGGTGCTGGAGTGGCGACCCCGCACCGGGCGGCGCAGTGTAGGAAGACCCCCCACAAGGTGGACCGACGACATCAAGAGGGCCGCCGGTAGCCGTTGGAGCCAGGCGGCGCAAGATCGGGCCTTGTGGACATCATTACGTGAGACCTATGTCCAGCAGTAGACGTCCATCGGTTGAAGCGACCACGACGAATATTTATCCTTTGGGTAACGGATGCGGAGTCCGTTGCTCAACAAGGAGAGGTCCCGCGAGGTGGTTTGTGGATTGCCAGGTGCCCCAGGCAAGCCACCTTTGTAGTATGTTTTTGGTTATTTAAACCGGGTTGGGCCAAAACGGCCACACCAGAGTCTCGAATGCCTGTCAATATCGTTCTCCTGACTCTGGTCTCCTAGTGATGTTTGGAACATCCTCCAGTATTCCAGTTATGCACGAAGATTTGCCAGCATTAAAAAAAAAAGTAACCGAATATTCATCCTCTCATTCACCTTGTTCAAATTTTATTCAAGCAACAAAAAGTAATGCTCGTAAAACGGAACAAATGGACAAGGAAGAAACTTTTTAATGTAAGTTTAGATTTATACAAAAAAATGTTGGATCAAAATCGATCAAGTCGTAATATAAGATATAGAGATATGTCGCAAATTGAGTAACCTATCGTATTTAAGGGTACGTGACTCCACTGCTTACGAGCTTTCCCGAGGGATTTTGCTGACATGGATACCGAGGACGTGAGTTAATAGTGTAGTCTGAAACTATTATAAATCTATCGTGAAACTCGTAGTTACATAAGAAAACTTTAAAATTTTTTGTCAAGAGCAAAATATTTGAACGTTTTGATAAAAACTGACGTGCCAATGTTAAGAAAACTTCTATATCCATGTAAAACATATAAAATGTTACCTATATTATTAATAGCAATGCTCCGCGTTTCATCTGCGTAGATTCCATTCTCTTGGCAGAGGAAAATACTAAGTCGGACTATAGATTGATTTTCGTTAACATAAAAGTTTTATTTCACTTAGTTCTTAATCACTTCCTTTTAAGATTATTAAATACACACTCATTCATAATCTAATCAATATACAGATTTTACTTTACAACGATTAGTAAAATAGAAAATACTCTACAGGTATTGAAAGATTTTTTTAAATCGATCCAGTAATTTTTAGCTTGATTATTATATTTAAAATGCAACACTTTCTATAACATTAAAGAAAAGATTTATTTGTAATACTTAATTGTCTCAGAACTTTTGGCACTCTGAATTTCGACTCGGGATATATTATATTCTTTAAATTGACATTTTTAAATTCGTTATATCTTTTGAATGGAACGTCCGATCTTAATAATTTAAATAGCATTTTACAGGAATTGAAACGGTCTTTATAAAAAAGAATAAGGATAAAAACAGAGGTATGAATAATATCGTACTTTTAATAACTTTTAAAATGCAAAAAAGTAGTTATAGTGGCATAACTACAGTAGTTCCAGTGGTGTCCCTCATCGGAGCAGATCTCTCACTGCCAAGTGTAGTGGGCGCCATGCTTGACAGTGAGATAGGATGGAATGCAGTTGCCTCCTTCTGCGAAGCCGTCATTTCTCTGAAGGAGGCAATGGAGCGAGTACGAGAAGCTGCAGCAGATGCTGCTCCCCTAAGGAGGGGGCTGGATGGCAGGAGGCGTCTTTATGAACGCCTCTTGAACATCCTCAGTCGGATCATCCGGGATTGTCACAGTGAATGCGCAAGGCAGCCTCTGACACTCCACATTCAGGGTGAGGAGGGTGTCGCTGGGTTTTAGTGGGTATTCTGGCCTTGTCGGTGAGTCCCACACTCCCTGCCTAGTAGCAGGGGTGCGCAAATGCATTTCCCAGCGAAAAAAAAACTACAGTAATTGGACATATGGTATCTTGTACTTTTTTGTAGATATTAATACGTTCTATAATATTGTAGAACATTATTTTGTTCTGACTACAATAGTTTTCGCAGCCGATGACAGATTTTATGTGACCTATTTATTCACACCTTGGATTACATTAATTTTTATTAAGGATCCCCGTTTTTTTTTAAATAATATAACTTATATCGCTCAGTAAAAATGTAGTCTTGTAATAGTGAAATTATTTTCGAAATCGGTTCAGTAGCTTTTGTGTGAAAACGTAAAAAACATACATACATACAAAAACACAAATCTTTCCTCTTTATAATATTAGTTTAGACTGGCTTTCCAAACATCCAACAAGTGTGCCCAAAATCAAGCATGACGGAAGATAGATTTTGATCTCTAAACTTACTCATCCATCACAAGATCCACTAACATCTGGTGACTAAGTACGGGCTTCCCTATACTTCCAAAGCGTTTGCTACATGGGGAACAGTTCCAATGTTGTGGTAAGCTTCAGTTATGTACCAAAGATTATTGTAGGAAAAAAGGAAACTACTTCAAAGTTGTTTACTATTAGATTGCTCGTAACTCCACGTCGTGATAGTATAAATAGATTTTCTTGGCAATAAATTATTTTTGTATAGTGATATCAATATCAGCCCAACACGATTAGACAATTTAAAAATAGTAAGTAANCCGGAGAGAGATCAGGCGCAAGACCGACGGCTTAACGTGCTCTGTGGAGTGGGTCACACCGCCAACTTCCCAACTTCGGGCAAATATTGAGAAAATCTTAATAGAAAACTCAATATTGATATTTGAATTGGCCCAACCCGGGACTCGGACCCAGGACCTCATGTCTAGTCGAACATGCTTACCACTAGACCAATGAGGCAGTTGATTTAAAAATAATGATTTAAAAATTTAAAAATAATGGTCTATAATAAAAGTCAGCAATTCTTTTGGATGAAAAAGTTCCAAGGAACAAATTGCTTTTATAATAGTAAGATTGTAAATGTCATATAAGATAGTTACTACAGCATTCCACTGGCCACGATCCTTGCATATCTCCTTCGCTTCTTTCATTCTCATTAAACCTTTGACACAAGTTCCTCGGTTTAGAATACTCTACACCTGATCCTTCTTTAAAATGTCCTGGTTTTGGTCCAAAAACGCTCGCTTTTCCCGTTCACTCTTGACTCATAAATCCTTTTTGTCAGTCTCCTTTCATTCATTCTCTCTACATGCCCAAACCATCTAAGCATACCTATCTCAATTTTTACTAAATCTTCCTTTATACCCCAACATTCTTGTTCTTCTTCGCGATTTATATCATCCAAAGATATTTGCAGAACTAGTAAAACTACCAATGCATTAGCAATAACAAAGTTATTATTGATATATTGCCAAACTTGTCCTAAGCTCCACCCCCTGGACATTGCTTACACACTGAATCAGCCCTTCCTTGTGTGATTACAGTAAATGAATAAACTATATTGGACACTGCATTCATGATACGAGATATACGAAGCAAAACTTATTTTAAAAGTATTAGTGGTCAACCTTCACATGAAATTATCCAAAAAACAAACCCTAATTAAGTGGATTTGTAAGCTGAGTACGCTTGACCAATGATCAGCCGTGACAAGAGCCGTTGAACATGCTGCTATCTTGAAAGGATTCAAGGCAACGAAGGTTGCTGGAAAAGGAAAAGGCCAGTGAGAAAGTTCAAGTAGTAAAATCGCATAATTCCGATGAAACGTTCGTGTATCTTACGAAAAGTATGGGTAAAAATGGCTAATTTATACATACGCCTATATTATATGACACACGAGAAGAACTCAGAGACTCTCTAACCAGCGTGTGATATTTGCATCAAATAGAAAAGGGCCATATGCTCCTTTATAGTCCAAGCCCCTGGCTGCTTATATAGGAGACCAACAAACATTCATAGCAACACGCTTCATTCCCATAGGGGTAGACAGAGACCACGTCCTTCCACTTGCTACGTTCCTTGCATATCTTCATCGCTTCTTTCATTCTCATTAAACCTTTCATACAAGTTCGACGGTTTAGAGTACTCATGATCCGGCCCTTGTTAAAAATGTCCTAAATTTATTCCAGAAACGTTCGCCTTCGATTTCCCCTTCAACTTTCCTATTCATTCTTGACTTAAAAATCCTTTTTGTCAGTCTCATTTCCATAAATCCCCTTTAGGTGCCCAAACCATCTAAGCATACCTTTCTCAGTTTGTCACTATGTCTTCTTTTACACCACAACGTCTTTATAAACTTCCTCTCGTAAAGGATGCTCTGCTTTAAAACAGGCTTTAGCAATGTATATGCTACTTCTTAGTTTTTCTTAAATCTAAAGGTTTCCTGGAAGAAATCATTTATTCGATATTACTGAAGTCTTATCGCTTATTTTATCTTATCGCAAACTGTTTTATTATCTTAATGTAGTATGCAATGAATAGAAATAGTTCTGAGAAATCTCCTTCACTCTTCAGCATTAGTAATTATTAAGTAAGTAGCAGCCCATTAACGTCCCACTGCTAGCCCTGAGGAGGCCTGTCCTCACTCATACGAGAGAGGGTTTTTAGAGCATAGAGCCACCCCGCTGCTCCACTGCGGATTGGCAGGCATAGTACACAAGTGTACTCTCTATTCCTTCACTCTCGTAGTCCGACGTGACGGCAATCCGACACGACCGGAGAAAGATCAGGCGCAGGACCGACGGCTTAACAGCTCTCCGAGGCACGGGGGTGGATCACACCGCCAACTTCCCAACTTCAGGCAAATATTGAGAAAATCTTAATGGAAAACTCAATATCTATTTCGAATTGGCCCGACCGGGACTCGAACCCAGGACCTCATGTCTGTAGTCGAACATGCTAACATGTATCAGGCAAATTAATACTGTCATTTAATTTAAAAACAACTGTGAAGCGAGCTAAGCATTTGTATAATATACTTTGTTTCTAATGTGCCCATGAAGGGCATATCGATTTGATGGTTTTTTGTGTATATCTATAAATGTAGAGGCAAACCACCTGGAATTGAATTCAAAATTGTTCCTGCTTAAAGGAAATGTTAACCAAAAGACCTGCGATTACAAATATTGGAGGGCTGTGATATTGAATGATGTAAAGCAATGAAGGTTGCTGGAATTGGAAAAGGCCATTGAGAAGATACAAGTAGTAAAATCGCATAATTCCGATGAAAAGTTCGTGTATATTACGAATAAATTTGGGTAAAATTAGCTAACAATAACAAAGCAATAACAACAACCCTTTATAAGGCCCACCCTTCTTGTTGTTACGCGAATCCCCAACCCTTCTTAATAAAGTTTTGTGAAAGGCTACTGACCATTTCACGTTCAAAATGAATTCAAAAACATTCCCAACAAACGTCTGACATAACTAAACATATAAAAAACTTGATAGATAAATGCAAAAGATGAGCAGCCTGTTACCTCCCCACTGGGTACAGGCCTTCTAACTCATAGGAAACGGATATTTCAGACCCAACACTTTACTCCAGTGCTGGTTGGCATGTTACATGTACCCCAGAATTACTCACAGGATATATAGGTTTGCTTATGATGTTGTGCTTCATCGGAAAGCACAATAATGAATTGAGTCGACCATTTAAGCAGGTAAGTTTGAATTTCTATAGCGAAACCTCTTAATACCTAACTAACTATGAACTCACGACTTTTCTGAACGAAAATCCATATATCGCCAATAGACCATTATAGATTTTCCAAGGCGTGTGAATCATCCTCGAGAAGAACGTAGCCTTACGGGGTCTTACGATACATTGTGGTAACACGACCAATGGGTGCGCAAGTCACAAGGACAGCATCAGACGAAAGTTCCTGCGGCGAGCCTGGTGCTAACTTACAATTGTAAAGGAAGGGCACAGAGGGGGTTTTAGTAGGTTTAATCCTACACAACCTGACCTTTGTCCCAAGAGGCCGGGTATCTTTAGATTTCTTTAGATCATAATAACCTTCTCTTACTACTTGAAGTGCTAAATCCCACTCAGTTTCAAAGCCCTCGCTGGTTTTAAGAACTTGTATATTCTAATTTGTCTAGTAATATAAACCTATCCAGCTTCAGCTGTAAGTATTGTTTCTTGACAAGGGGTATGTTCGCAAATATTCACGAAATCAGGGGAAAAGTAGCCAAGTGATGTGGGATTCTTCTCCTCCTGGTAGCTAACTTCAATACCAATTGTACCGTCATGCAAAATAAATTGCGTTCCAGTACGATCTTGTGTAGAAAAGAAATAAGTAAATTACCTCTCACCAGGCAAAATTATCCACTAATTTCTTCCAATATCCCTCAGTGCCAGAAGAACAAAGTCTTCGAAAAGTGCGTGTTGCCAGTGATCAGCTACAGATCGGAAACGTGGTCACTGACTATGGGCCTCATTCGTAAGCCTTATGTCACACAGCATGCGATGAAGAGGGTTACGTTTAGAGTTTCTCTACGCGATTAAATCAGAAATGAGGTGATCCGTAGAAGAACCAAAGTCACCGACTTAGCCCTAAGAATCACGTAGGTGAAGTGGCAATGGGCGAGGCACATAGTCCGACAAACCGATATACATTGGGGTTCGAAGGTGCTGGAATGGCGACCCCGCACCGGAAGACGTAGTGTCGATAGACCCCCCAAAAGGTGGACCGACAACACAAGGAGGGTCGGTGGTAGCCGCTAGAGCCAGGCGGCACAAGATCGGGCACAGTGGGTATCATTAAATGAGACCTATGTCCAGCAGTGGATGTCCATCGGTTGAAGTGAGTGAGAGAGAGTGAGAGGCGAAATTACAGTTAATCACTAACCTATTAACAATAAAGAAAGAACATCCCAAGTAGCATTTAGAGGCAGATTCAACGTAGAGAATGCTACATCTAACTGAATTGTTTCAATTATAATATGCTCAACCCAAATAAAGATTTCCTGCTTAATTTCGAATAGCAAGAGCTTTTGAAACTGTACTTATAAATAGGAAAACACGGAAGCTTTGTTTGTATAGCTAACAGTATGGACTAATATAGACATCGTACGCGCACCAAGAATGCTAAGTTTAGCTAACCACTCGAAATGATAAGTCACAACAGCTGCGCATTATACACGGAATCTAATATATATAACTGTAGAACCTCGATTATCTGGACGCCTAATTAACAGAACTTAGTCACTCAAAAACGAATTATGGAGTTAGTTTCAAAGTTGGAGCTTCGTTCTTCTCGTTCCACTTGCCATGTTCTGTCTCACGGTATTCCTCGATGACATTATCCCAATGACCAAATACGTAGAGCATCTTCTTCAACTGGGGCTGCACTTCAGCGAGCAAGCTGGATTCGTGGACCTCGTATTCACTAACAAAATTGGCTAAGATGCACATAGACACCATTGATACGCAGATCACTCTTTATTCGTATTCAACGATGGTAATATTTCTACATATTTGCTGTCACCTGGTAAATATTCAACTACCTTTATTTTTGGCTGCGAAAACTCAGCACTTAATTTCCTAAGATGGTATAGTGACAATTTGGATTTGCAGCTTTTGAAGAAACAAAATGTTAAAATTGTCATAGTTCACCTGTAACCGTTTAACCCAAATAAGAAAAATCTGATACACCCCACGCTTTTAAGACAGTGACTTTAAATATTTACGTCTGTAATTTAATTGTTTTGATAATGTGAGCCCCTTCGACAGCTCACACTCGCGAAGATTGCCGATTCAGGATCAATAAAAATGCCACCTGATTCTTCACCCAATGCCCCGCCGTCTACTTGCCACCAGACGAGGATATAATGTATTGTGCTTTCTATTATGTCGTGCTTACGACTGACACACGTGCACTATTGTGACAAGCAAACGACGTTAGTTAGCTTTTTATTTGTTAATAAGTATCTTTTATTATTGGCGTTCTAGTATTTGCCAATCACGGGGTTTACATTAATTGCACAAACAACTTTATTCTAGGAAAAACAATACAAACAAATATGTGTATACATGCTATAGTCAACAAAACATTCCATATACGATTTTACTAATATTTATATATTAGTTAGTGTGTTAGTGCGGATCACATCCAAACTGTGTGGGCGTTGGTGGGTAATGTTGGTGCAATCAAACACTTTATTAATTAACTCAGATTATAATGTTCAATCACTTAATGTTCCCGATGTCAATTTACACAAACTCATTAATAATAATAGCCAGGAACGCGACAGTTTCATTAGTCGACCGCACCGGCGGACTGTCCCTCGGGATCACGTCCACCGTCAGCTCACGACATATGACTCTGTCCCACGCCATAGACAGATGGCGCCAGCGTTCCACAGACTACTGCACTCCGACATATACATATATATAGACTCGTAAGTTAGCAAAAATATAATATTCTCCTATATGCAAGGGAAAGACCGTGTATAATAGATTCTAAATTACAAATAAAATACTATTTCCTAAACGAAAGGGAAAAGTCGCGAACAGATAAGTATTTTCACTTTTTAGGAAGGTTATCTATAAAAATCGTATTTTAACTGTATTTTTTTAAATTCGGATAGTCGTCGTCGTCGCTTCAACCGATGGACGTCCACTGCTGGACATAGGTCTCACGAAATGTTGCCCACAAGGCCCGATCTTGCGTCGCCTGGCTCCAGCGGCTACCGGCGACCCTCCTTATATCGTCAGTCCACCTTGTGAGGGGGGTCTTCCTACACTGCGTCGTCCGGTGCGGGGTAGTCTTTCCAGGACCTTCCGGCCCTAACGTCCATCGGTTCGTTGGACTATGTGCCCTGCCCATTGCCACTTCAGGTTCGCGATTCGTAGGGTGACTTCTGATTTGATCGCGTAGAGAAATTCGGATAGTATATACGGCTAAAACTGTTTAAAGGCATATACAAGGAAATCAAGAGAAGGAAAACTAGACAAAGGTAGATGTTTCGCATTTTAAATGCATCACGTTTGATAAAATCGAATCTATATTCATCAAGCTAAATGTAAGTTGTTATCTGTGGAAATATTTCGTTTACCTAATTCTGATCATGATTTGTTTTTTCTCAATGTCTTGGAATTTCCCATTATTTTGGTAAGATAACAAATAACATTTTAAATTATTAAAAACAATTCCTACGTTATCTAGCTTATTATAACCGTGAGTTTCATTAGGCAGTGCAATAAATTTCATTAATAATTGATTATTGAAAGACCTATTTTCGCTAGGAATTTTTTTTTTGATTGCTGCTGCTGTCACCTGATGGTAAGTAATGATACAGTCTAAGATGGAAGCGCGCTAATCTGGGTTATTTAATCTGTGCTGTGTTAAGGCTATATCCAACATGGCTTCAGGATCTAAAAGCTCCTTCACTTGCTCATATTTCAGACTTTCTTCGAAAGCAAACATGATACTTGTGTCATCCAACATTATTTTTGCAGCTACAAGAGTTGCTATACAGTTTTTAACCCTCGCTAAAACTTCTCTATATGATCTTTCAATAGGTTGCATTTCATACTTTGCAACATCTTCCGGATTTCCTTCCATCACCATCTCCTGTGGTTGAGGACTTATCCATATAAACCCGTTATTACCGATAATAATCGATATACCGCAGGGTAAATTGTGAAAATGATTTTTACGCCGTTTTATTAATGATGGGAATACCAATTAACCAAAACGCCCTGTGATAGCTTGCCATACTTTAAACTCCTTGTGTGAAGTGACAATGAACCATCAGAGAATACACTTTGAACTTCAGCACTGATGAGGTCACCTTCTTTCAAATGGTTCCTCATCATTTGTTCATCCTCTGCTGATCTTCGACACAATTCTCCACCAGGCAAGTTAACAGATGACAACTGCAATCCAATCTTGACTTTGTTTCCACTTTACATCTTTTCTGTTGCACTTCCACCATTCTGCCAACAATAACATCCCCAATATCTCCAACATACCGATTTTTAAGTGGTCTTACACATATTAATTTATTGACTTTTTGCATTACACCAGCTACTGAAGATTTAATAGAATCATCTTCTGCATAGGTTCCATGGCCACGCATAAAATCTTGCATTCCACTTATAACCTCTCCCGGAGTATAAAATCTTGGTGTATCATTATTTGAAGCAAACACAATGGTTTACTCTTTCAGAAGCAAGTCTTATGGAAACCTGACCCGACATTTTCATATTTTTAAATCCGTATATCCTAAATTGAAAATTCCTCAGCTCAACTTTACAAACATAAATTATTAATTTTAAATAATGGATTCAATTAACAACGATGTCGGCGGAGAACCCTACGCCCCTGTGCTTTATGCTTCTCCGTTCTCTCTGATTCTCCGACATATATTTATCTTGACCTTTCAAAGAGATATATCATTTTTCTTTTTTTAATATCGAGTTTAACGATGAAGCAAAACGGCACTAACTAGAAACATCATTGAAATATTATACATTAGGATCATGTTACTATTATAAACACAGGTATTCATAATTATGAAATTCGCTTGTGATGTCTGTTTGCTTGGTTAGTTATCTTTAGCGTATTTGATTGCAGTTCTCTGCAATAGATTATGTGATTTATATATATAGTAAAAGTAAGTAAGTAGCAGCCCATTAGCGTCCCACTGCTGGGCACAGGCCTCCTCACTCCGAGGAGCGAGGGTTTTTAGAGCATAGACCAATCACGCTGCTCCACTGCGGATTGGCAGGCATATAGTACACAAGTGCACTCTCTATTCCTTCACTATCATAGTCCGATGTGACTGGAATCTGACACGAACGGAAAGAGATCAGGCGCAGGACCGACGGCTTAACGTGCTCTCCGAGGCACGGGGGTGAAACACACCACCGACTTCCCACTTCGGGCAAATATTGAGAAAATCTTAATAGAAAACTCAATATCCATTTTGAATTGGCCCGACCCGGGACTCGAACCCAGGACCTCATGTCTGTAGTCGAACATGCTAACCACTAGACTAATGAGGCAGTTCGAAAGACAAAAAATTCAAGGATTTATAATGTGATATTGTAATAAACATTTTTATGCCCTTAAATCGCAAACGCTAGCTAAACTTTACGAGATATATCAAATTAACGTAATTCTGGTAAACCTTAAAAAGAAAGTACAGGATAATATATATTTATCTCTAAAAGTAAGTAACGTAAGTAACCCACATGTTTATCTGTTACATATTCCAAGAAAATACGTGTTACTTAACGAGCTCTTTTATACAATACATTCATATTCCCTATCAAATTAAATACATTCCATACGTTTTAAATTTTATGCAGATCAAATCTGTCTTTAAGAGCATTTCAATTAATTGGATATCTTAGAAGATATCAAAGATTTAAAAAGCAGTTGCCATCGGTTGACGGGCAAAGTTACATAAGCATCAAATTGAAGTGTAAACAAAATTTATTATTTTTTTTTTTTTATTGCTGACAGATTAGCGCTTGACTGTGATCTCACCTGATGGTAAGTGATGATACAGTCTAAAACGGAAGCGCGCTAATCTGTTAAGAGGTGATATACCCCTTACGGTTTCTACACAGCATCGTACCGGAACACAAATCTCTTTGTTTGGCGGTACGTCTTTGCTGGTAGGGTGGTGCCTCCCACCAGACCAGACTCAGACAAATTAGAAAATACAATTTCCTAAATTCGTCCTACCGGGGATCAAACCCGGGACCTCTACTAGCAAAGCGAATACTCGCACCACTGCGCCAGCGAGGCCGTCAAAAATATCATCCCCCATTTCATTTCCTCTAAGTTCTTTTTTCGTTATTAAAAGACTGTCCGAATCAAAGGTGTCATAAAGGTACAAGAATTCACCGAATTCAATTCGGCAGGCGTGATAACGTAACAGACGAATAGTTACTTTCGCATTTCTTAGTATTGACAAAATCATTATCCGAAGGGAGGGGTTAAATTTTATAATATCTAACAAATAAAGACGGCCAGACAACAAAGGGCTCGAGCATCCAGTACTATGACCTCATATTAGAGGGAGTAGCAGTCTAGACTTCGGTTAATGCACCAGAATGCACGAATTTAATATTCAATAAAAAAGTCTACAAAACCTTTATGCAACGACAATGAAGGGACACAGAAATTATTCGTTATCTATATATTAATACAGGAAGCAAAAACATTGTATACCTTTTCACGAAAATTGCGCTGACGGAGGAATATAAAATCTCCCACACTTATAGTTCATATAGAGAAGGAGTGCATAATGATTAGTATTTTTAAACATCTTTAATGCATTAAAACAAAAAAATATTAATACATACATAGCATCACGCCTCATTCCCATAGGGGTAGACAGAGACAACATCCTTCCACTTGCCACGATCCTTGCATATCTCTCTCACTCTCATTAAACCCTTCATACAAGTTTGTCGGTTAAGAGTACTCTTGACCTGGCCGTTATTTAAAATGTCCTGGATTTGGTCCAGGAACGTTCGCCTTGGTCTTCCCCTTCCAACTTTCGCATTCACTCTTGACTCATAAATCCTTTTTGTCAGTCTCCTTTCATTCATTCTCTCTACATGCCCAAACCATCTAAGCATACCTTTCTCAATTTTAGTCACTACGTCTTCTTTTATACCACAACGTTCTCTTATCACACTATTTCTCACTCTGTCACTCAGTTTTAATCCACTCATGCTTCTCAACGCTCTCATCTCTACCGCATTTATTTTACTTTTGTGATTCTTCTGCCATACCCAACTTTCACTACCATACATAAGTGTTGGCACCAACACTCCAGCATGCACTGCCAGTCTAGCCCTTTGAGACACCATCTGGCTATTCATAAAAGCATGCAGAGCACCATTTACCATATTCCCTGCATTCACTCTCCTTTCGATATCACTTTCACATGTTCCATCTTTTGTAAATTTAGATCCCAAGTATACAAATTCTCTCACCTCTTCCACTTGTTCCCCATCTATCAAAATATTGCCATTCATCATAGATTCATCTCGTTCAAAAAGCATAACTGTCGTTTTGTTTACATTCACTTTCATTCCTTTCCCTTTAAAAGCTTCATTCATAATATTTAGCATCTCCTGTAGCTCATTTGCAGATGACGCAAGTATTACTTGATCATCAGCGCAGAGTAAACATTTGATGAGTTATTCATTCATTCAAAAAAATTTAATCACACACATTTATTGTTAAAGTCAAATCGGGAATTTATTAATATTGTTTGTTCCAGAGACTTAGTATCTTGAGAGTTTTTACAAAAAAAAATCATTCTTTAATGAGAAATTTATATCATTCATCATATTATAGAAATACTAGCTGATCCTTCAAACGTTGTTTTGCTATATAATTACCTTTATCTCTATTAAAAAATACCCTTATCACTTAGGGGTATGAAAAATAGATAATAGCCGATTCTCAGACTGACTGAATACACATATAAAATTTGGTGCAAATCTTTAAAGCCGGGGCCAGAGTTTCGGAGGAGTATGGTAACTAACATTGTGACAGGGAAATTTTATATATTAGAAGAGGTATGTCAAGACCAATGGACATTATTCTTATGTATCTTATGAAGAATTCAATATAACTAAACCTAATATAGCCTCGTTTCCATAGGAGTGGGCAGAGGCCACAATCCTTGCATATCTTTGCTTCTTTTATTCTCATTATACCTTTCATACAAGTTTGTCAGTTTAGGGTACTCTTGACTTGGCCCAAATTTAAAATGTCCTGGATTTGTTCCAGGAATATTTGCCTTGGTCGTCCTCTTGCAACTTTCCCATTCACTTGCAACTCATATATAGTTTTTTTCAGTCTCCTTTCATTCGTTCTCTCTACATGCCCAAACCATCAAAGCAAACCTCTTCCTATTCGGAAAATTACCTTAGTAGTGATGAACTTTTTAACTGCAGATCATAAGGTTAAGGGGTTCAAGTCCCGGAGTGGACCAATTGAAAATGAATTTATCTTAAGACACTCTCAGTATTTATCCAAAGTTAAATAGATAACCACAAGTGTGCATTATTTCTCAGCTAGTGTTGGTACTGTTGTGATACCATTGTGTGAGGGAAAACAGAGAAAACGCTTATGTGTTTGTGCATACACTGCAGCACTATATCTCCTGAGAAAATACCTATCTCTACTTAAAATTGGACATTGTGACCAAAATTCAATATTTTATATGACAAAAATAAACAATTTATGGTATTTGAATTTAACAGCACAATATATAATTTAAATTGTATATTTCACAGTCATATTTTCTAATAACAAAGTACAATTATGTAAATACATTTTAAAAAAATTATTTTGATTGACAAGAATACAATTTATTGCTCTGCATATCTAATAACAATTATATATGGGTTGTGTTTCTAAATTTAAGAATGTATCATAAAAATATAATTTCTAAATTAGTTATCTTGAAAAAAATGCTATATCCCTAATCAATAAATTGTTTTTTTTTTTTCATTTTGAATATATTCAGCTATAATAATGTATTTTTATTGAGGACAGATTATGACTTGAATATAATCATACGTCATAGTAAGTGAAGATACACGATAAAATGGAATCATGCTAATCTAAGATTCTCGAGTAAGAGACAATTTACTCTCATGGTTTCTATACAGGAAGTTACCAGAACACAAGATACTTTAACTGGCAGTATGTCTATGCTGGTAGATTGGTAATTAGCCACAACCAAAGCCTCCCACCAGCCTAGTAATAATATGTTGAATCACAATGAAGTGGAAATGCTGTGACCCAACAAATAGACCACTTTTATTACATATTCAAAATCACAAAAAAAATCATATAATGGTCTGGGTGACACTTTGTATACTTTGTCTTATATTGCATTGGATTTTTGCATCTCCATCATATTTATAATGCCTGTAGATATTAAAAAAAAATTGAATGGTCAATAGCCATTTCAAATTGCACCATCCTTAGAAGAGGCCACAAGATATTAAATGTTATGACTTTTATAGTGTCTAATAAATGTTACACATTTCATCCCATACAATAACATTTTTGGTAACCACCAACTACATATAAATTTTAGCATATTATTACCATAACAAAATAAATGTATAATATTAGGCCTACACAATAGAAAATTTTAAGTAATTACCAAGAAGTGGATAAATGATTAAGTGGCATATTTTAATCCTTCAAATATGTCTAAGAATAATACAACTTAAAATAATAATGCAACTGCAAGTAACATTACAAATCTAAATTCATTTTATTTAAATTTACAATCCATTATATTTTTTAAAAACAATTAACACATTTCAACATATAGGTATTCAATGCAAATATATTTTGTAATACAGCAAACAAAATGGCTTCATGAGGACAAATTAATTATATATGAAAGAATCAAGTACAGTTTCAAAGAAGTAAATAAAGTTGTGGATTTACAAAGAAAATTACATATTTTAGAACGCCGTTAAAATTTTCATGGAAATGTTAATGCATTTGTCGTAATTAAATAACTTTGTACACCATTTCGTTAGAGAGACCTTGTAAACAAATTTTATGAAATAAACTCGAGATAAGAGTAAAATATAATGTAGGATTCTATTTTATTTAGATTCAAAACGAATAAAGGCATTCGTCATTAATGTTCATGAGTTGTAACAAAATATACGATCAGCTGATTTCTTTGTTTGAGTGATCAGACAGTTTTCAAGCGTTGCATTACCACTAAATGCTGACACGTCAGACTATACAAAGCGTTTATACGTTAGATAAAACAATTATAAAGGCATTAAAGCTACTTAATAATTGAAACAATGAAAAATTTTACTAATATCTAACCCATAAACAAACCTTGAAACTTACCTTTGTAGTGTACTCGTAGATTATTTTGCGATAACCCGATGTAACTGAACTTGTCCTTTGTACTCCACGATCTTGGCAGTGGCGTTTCATCTTCGTTCACATTTGGATAAAGCAATTTTAAACGATCTACAATATCACTTTGCACTTGATTTTGGGAATCCATCGTCCCCCGTCCACTACCCATCGCAGCCATTTCTAATTTCCGTAATTCATGGCTGTCAGTGACGTCACATCCACTAGGTTCAGAATAGTATATAGATTAAAAATTATATTCATACACAAAACGTCACAAACAATATAGAGTAGATAATGTTAAAAAAAATCTTTTCATAGAATAGTCTATATAATGCTGTTTCGGCATTGTTATATGCCAAAATTTTAAATAATAATAAAGAAGGGTGTGTGTGCTTATGTACCCGCGTTAGAATTTATACGTCTTTGGCGTAACAAGATAAATATCTTTTCAAAAGTAATATTTTCACCTTATTCTTTTGTAGAAATGATAAACGTATACTAACTTTCATGGTATATCCATTGTTTATAATCTATTTTCTATAGTTGAGTCTGAAAGTTATCATTTTGTTAACAATGTCACGTTGATTGTGACAATATATCTAACAAATAATATAATAAAATAATTAAGGTATTATATATTAATTATAAAATATTAAGAAAACTAAAATGTTGAATATGGCTAACTTCAGGATGTCGGTTTTTTGTGACGGTGTGCGCGCGCATTGTAAAAATTTACTCTCATTAATTTTCCCTAATGTGCCAAAAGAATTATAACTTTAATAATAGTCTATATAAGCAAATAAATTAAAGAACGAGTTCATTTGGATGTTTTTGTAAAAAACTATTTACCATATAGTGTAGCTATGAGCTATAGAAGCCTAAACCAGTATTTTAAGTTTTCTTTTAATACAGGTAAGGTAAGATATAGGAAGTGGTGCTTTTTGCCGTATCTGATGTCAAAACTTAAGAATAGGGCACATCCTGCTTTCTACTACATTTTGTCATATCTCGTCACTCGTTCTTCGTGCGAGTGAGAAAGATACGCAATGCTGAGCGGCTGCAGGGCTGTCCTTTTTAGCCGTTGTAATAATTCAGTCCAAAAATGATGCTAATTTAATAAATTCTTTTGATGTGTATACGTCTTTTAAATTGCTTCCCTATGGACACATAAAAAACAAAATCGGGGGATACAGTCGCCTTTTATGGCTAAAGGTCTATCATCTCGAACCGATATTCAATCACACCACAGGATAACTAAAGGAGCAACGAATATATTACTCTTGCTGGGCTGCATTATAGACACGTCCGTTTGCTGTACCCGAATACGTCTCTCAATGAGCAATAGCTTCAAAATGGCAGGGCTTCCTCCTCAACCGTGTGCAATGTTCTACAGTCCATACTTAGTGAATTAAATTCTTTGAAGCTTAATCTGTCCAGTGTTTATTAGTAATTAAATGTCGGATGGAGGTTATAAATATGTAGCTACAATATTAAACTTTTCCCCCTCGATTTTTGCTGTCACAAAATTTAGATAATTTCAAAATCTAGGTGCTGACTTGGAAAATCGTCATTGTAATTATCAGTGAGAAAGGTTTTTTCCAGGCTCACTTAACCAGTTTTCACATAAGTACTTATAATTACTACTGATAATCACTACAGCGACCTATACTTATCAGCTAGTCATAGATAAACAGGCACCAAAATATTCATAAAGATTTTATTAAAATGCGTAGCGCAAATCCAAAATTTATTAGAATAATTGAAGCTAAAGTTGAAGAAAAATTAAAATTTGTGAGACAAACCAACTCGGAGTTACATGAAATGAAACAATTGTATTTTGATGAAGTACTAAAAGTAATTAGCCCTCAAAGATATAGAATTCCACTTCGACTTTTGAAATAAACAATAAGTGTTTAATTTTTTTAGATTTATGAGGAGGCATTTCAAAGTGTTATAGAGTGCACCATTACTTATTCGTCCATTTTTATTAAAATAAAAAGTGCATATGAAAACGCTCTACGCATTAGGGATGCACGCATCTCTCAATTTATTGTAGAAGATGTAAGTATATAATGTTATACTACGATATGTTTTTCTTGCTTACGTAGAACGGAGAAATTAAAATACTACAATATTATAAAAAGTCATCATCGCCATAATCATTATTAGAAGCCAATAAATATTTTTTAAGATATATAAATAAAATCAATTATTTTAACTTAATAATTGCAAAATCACATGTATATGAAGTGTTAAATATTTCAACAGTCAGTTAGTAGATATTGGAATCACTAGTAATATCGCATTTGTTGAGGGTAGATTTAAAACTTACGTTGCAATTTTTAAAGTTAGCGTTAAAGATACCAAAAGCGTCCTCAATAATTCTGCCGGAGTTTTTGAGCAAGCAATAAAATATAATGGTCGTAACGTGATGTTATACTTCGTAAAAGAATTTTATTATTGAAATCAGTACTTCCTGTCAGATTACCGCGTTGATTCAAAAAACATGTTCAGCTACAGACAATTGGGTCCCGGGTTGGGCCAATCCAAAATAGACATAGGGTTTTCATTCATTCATTTTCAAGTTTATCGAGATATGGACACCACAATGTAGAGTGTACTGTGTAAGAGTAATATAAAGAGAGCCTTGTAAGCATCATTTGTTGAGACCTATGGTTTGTG
Source organism: Elymnias hypermnestra (assembly GCA_015832385.1). Taxonomy (NCBI): domain Eukaryota; kingdom Metazoa; phylum Arthropoda; class Insecta; order Lepidoptera; family Nymphalidae; genus Elymnias; species Elymnias hypermnestra. Next base: position 243,917 of record JACTOM010000939.1, read on the forward strand.
AACCTCCATAGGTTGAAGCGATTGGGTTTTTAGTTTAGAATTTTCAGTGTTTTCCTGATGTTGTCAACACATGAAGTCGTCAGTCCTTTAACTGATCTCGTTTATCGGATTCCCTGTCCTATCCGACTATGATTGCCTCATTGGTCTAGTGGTTGGCATATTCAACTACAGACTTGAGGTCCTGGGTTCGATTCCCGTGTCGGCCCAATTCAAAAATCACTATTCAGTTTTCTATTGAGGTTTTCTCAATATTTGCCCGATGTGGGGAAGTTGGCGGTGTGATCCACCCCCGTGCCTCGGAGAACACGTTAAGCCGTCGGTCCAGCGACTGATATCTCTCCGGTCGTGTCGGATTCCCGTCACATCGGACTATGTGAGTGAAGGAATAGAGAGTGCACTTGTGTAGTTGTGTACTATGCTTGCCAATCCACAGTGGAGCAGCGTGGTCTAGAGCACGGTGTGTGCTCTAAAAAACTCTCGCTCCACGGACTGAGGAAACCTGTGCCCAGCAGTGGGACGTTAATGGGCTGCTACTTCCTTATCCGACTATGAGAATAAAGAAATATGAGTGCATATGTGTTTGCGTATACAATTGTACACTATAGCATAATCGCGTGGCCGAAATTTGTTCAGATAACAGTATATAAATTTTAAATGTCATACACACAGACAGAGTACAATATAAATCATCTATGTAAGTCATTATTATGATTATGTATAGTCTGGTCTCGAGTCTGATTGTTGTTGTTTATTTGTTAAAGATAGGTTATCAGAGCCGACTTCGTGATTTGCAGTTATATATAGCTTATAATAAAATTTTCGTTAAATAGTAATACAGCCAACCTCTTAGGTACACAAGTGTATTATTTCCAATGACATCACCAGAACTGAACATGAGTAAAATTTACGTGCTTGACGGAGGGTTTTCTTCACAAATATCTCGCTACGTGGGTTCTAACGTGGATGGTCATCCTTTATGGACTGCAAGATTCCTTAAAACAAATCCCGATGACGTCCTCCAAACGCATTTAGATTTCCTTCGAGCTGGTGCAGACATTATCAGCACTAACACTTACCAAGCTTCTATAGGAGGATTTGTTAAACATCTTAATCTAAATGAAGATGAAGCTTATGAAGTGATTCGCCAGGCTGTTGATCTTGCAAAAGGTGCAAGAACGAAATATAACGAAGAATGTCAAGAAAAAGGTATACCTACCCGTGAAATATTAATAGCAGGCTCTGTAGGCCCTTATGGTGCTTGCCTTCATGATGGATCAGAATATACTGGTGCTTACGCTGACAAAATTCCTGAAGAAATCTTGTATAAATGGCATAAACCTAGAATAGATACATTGGTATCCTCTGGAGTTGATATATTGGCATTAGAAACTATCCCATGTAAGAAAGAAGCTCTTGTGCTAGTTAATATGATAAAAGAATATCCTGGTGTTAAAGCATGGGTATCTTTTAGCTGTAAAGATGATAAAGACCTTGCTCACGGAGAAAACTTTCAAACTGTAGCTAGGTTGTGCTGGGATGCTAATCCGGAACAGTTACTTGCTGTTGGTATTAATTGCTTATCTCCAAACTATGTTTTGAATCTAATAAAAGGCTTAAGCGATGAAATAAGTCCTGGAATTCCTATTGTGACATATCCAAATTCTGGTGAAAAGTATAAATCTGGAATTGGGTGGCATGATAAAGACAAGTGTGAGCCTTTATGTACATTTGTTAACAACTGGTTAGACCACAATCTTAAATATGTTGGAGGTTGTTGTAGGACATATGCTGAGGATATATTGGAAATTCGCAAAACAGTAGACACTCTGTCTGCTAATATTAATTAGTAGGTTTCCTGTCTCTGTACTTCAGTGCATTTTTACCCCATACTTCATATATTTAAGTATTTTTAAATGGTTCATATATGTTTAGTTATATAAATATACTGCATATATGATATGTGAGCATCAAGTTTTTATTTTTTACCAGATAATAAGTGTTTCAATGTATGTATCATGATAAAATTTAATAAGAAGCATTACATATTAAGATTCTTTTATTATATTTATTGTATAAATATGGAATAACTCCCATTATATCCAATAAAAATTAAATCACTTTGCAACTAACATAGATATGGAAGCTTTATTCAAAATAACAATATAAGTGACAATATTATTCTAATACTCCACTCACAATTGTTTAAGCAAATGTATGCATATTTACAATAAATATAAATAAATTAACAATAAATACTTAAATACAGAAATATGTATTAATACATATACATTTTTGTTATTATTATTATTAGTATTAAAAAGAAAATTTTCATATTATTTATGAATTTGTTCATATATTATTCACATACTTAAAAGACTGTGCTAAAATCCATGTATCGCATGTGATTCATTGAACAGGGAAACTGTTAGTTCTGAGAACTGAGTTTAAGATGAAAATAAGTAAAGTAAAAAATATATATTTTAAGATATATACTTCCAAATTATAATTAATATGTTAAAAATAACTATTTACATTTGTTGAATATATTATAATAATATATTGCAATCAATGATTGGATGATGGTGTTTTTAGTTTTTATAATAAATAAAAGACTGTTATATGCTTAAAAAGCACTACTTATAATCTCAAAGTGTGTAACCTAAGTTAATATCTTTTACTTACATTTCTATGTTTGGACAATATTGGATATGTTTTCAATTATTTTGTTTTTTATTAATTATAATTTTAGGTATCCAACCCAGTTAACAAATACCATTTATTATAAAAAGAATAAAATCAAATAATTTAAATTTTGTTTTATTATTATTCAGTAAATGGTTTAGGTTTCTCTCCTTGCTGTGTAAGTCCTGGCTTCTCTTGCAGAAATCCTGGATTTTATATGAACAGGCTAATTTAGGAAGTTGTTATTTGTTTAAGTCTGGCCTCGTAGGACGCTTCAGCCTTAGCTAGTTACCACTCTACCTGCAAAATATATGATGCTGTGTAGAAACCATTGGAAGTAGTTAAACTATTCTTTTGTATCTGTGAATGTTGTGGTTAGTCTATGATTAGATTAGAACTCATTAGTCTGTAATTCAGATTATACCTCCAAACGCAGCTTCGACGCCGGAGGGGGGTGGGGGATTGGCGTACAACTATAAATAAGCATAATTAGTTATTTATAATGTGGAAATACCTAGGAGTCACCCTAGATGCGTGCATGCACTTCACCGAACACTTTCGCACCATCCGTGGCAGGGCAGCGTTTGTGCTAAGTCGCCTCTATCCCATGATCTGCAAGAAGAGTAAATTGTCACTGCGCCACAAGGTGACACTCTACAAAACTTGCATCCGCCCCATATTCTCTTATGCGAGCGTAGTGTTCGCTCACGTTCCTGCACGCCGGCTGGTTCGACTCCAGACGCTGCAGAACAAATTCATGCGCATAGCCACGGACGCCCGCTGGTTCATGCGCAACGTCGATCTCCACAGAGATCTCGACCTCGCAACGGTCAATAACTATTTCAAAACGCTCTCCGTAGACTACTTCAAGAGAGCCGTCAGTCACCCCAACCCTCTCATTAGAAATGCCGCCTCTTATGGGATTAGGCTAAACATCCCGCCTAAGAAGAGGCGGCCCGAACACGTCCTTGACGACCCAGACGACCAGATTACAATTGACAATGCCCCGTACACTAACACACACACACAGCGTCTTCGCCGGCGAAGACGAGGTCCCCGCTACCTGACGCACCCCGGCCGCGGCCACCAGTCGCGGACAATTGGGCGTCAAGATTAAGCACCTGTCCGATTGTCTATTTCAGCAGCAGCAAACGTTGCTCTAAGCCTAGGTCCGAGCCTCGCAGGAGGCGCCCTTAGAGCAACGTTTTCCCCCGACGCAGCAGGGCCCTTCTACGGGCCCACCCCTCGGCAGAGCTTCTGCGCTCGCCA
>JACTOM010000939.1:253941-277070 GCA_015832385.1 Elymnias hypermnestra
TGCGAGTATTCGCTTTGCTAGCGGAGGTCCCGGGTTCGATCCCCGGTAGGACGAATTTAGGAAATTGTATTTTCTAATTTGTCTGAGTCTGGACTGGTGGGAGGCTTCGGCCGTGGCTAGTTACCACCCTACCAGCAAAAACGGCCGTGGCTAGTTACCACCCTACCAGCAAAAACGATGCTGTGTAGAAACCGTAAGGGGTATATCGCCTCTTAACAGATTAGCGCGCTTCCATCTTAGACTGTATCATCACTTACCATCAGGTGAGATCACAGTCAAGCGCTAATCTGTCAGCAATAAAAAAATAAAAAAATCTTTAGAATTTTGGAAGCACTTTTAATTAAATTTATCTTTTCATTAAAAAAATAAAACTCGCTGATTTGACTTGATAGCCAACTCTTACTTATCACTTGTTGCTTCGGAATCCCGGAATACATTGCGACTAAACCAGTATATTTATTAAAAATGTGTGTTTCGAATGCGGCTGGAAAACGTTCGGTAGGCAACGAGTAAGCGTTCCTTGGACGGTTCTTTATTAAGAATCTAAGGTATATAAAATTAATAAAATAAACGAAAAAAAATCCTTTAACAATGATACTAAGCGACCTATATAAAATAAGTAAAAGTTAAAAACTAGACATTAATAATGTATAATAATAAAAATCGTGAAGAAATGGACATCAAAGGTTTGGTTGTTAATTCCTTTCACCTTTGGCCAAAAGAAGTCAAGACCTTTCCATTCGTTCTTTGGCAGCGCTTTAACTCTAAATATATTTAATGAAATCTCTGAGAGAGTATATGGTATTTTCATTGTCTATAAAGCATTAATTTGTTAAGGTGGTGGCAACTGGCCAGCGGTCTATCGTCCAGAGACATGCTAAGAGTTCTCTTGAAGGAACTGGGCCCGGCCGCGGAGAGTGAGCATTTAGAATACTTCGATGGGCTTGTAAGTACTTTGGATATCAATATCACCTTAATATGCTGTGATACGTCGATGACGACGTGACTTATATGTATCTTCTTATCTGATTATATTTTATATACTTATGTATTTAATTTTTTATTTATGATCTATTTATTCTATTTTCAGACATATTTATGTAGTGTATTTATTATTACCACCTACCTTTAAACTCTTAACTAAGTCTCCTTCCTTAAGGTTGTCTGGAAGAAATCGCTTTAAAGCGCTAAGACCGCCTACTGTTCGTCACTAATTTACATAGTTTAAGTCTCCTTCCTAAAGTATAATTACTTTGTGTGGTGTACAATAAAGTATAAAATAAATAAATACGTCAAATATGTTACGTAACTTTTGAATACGCCCTTTCGCTATCGGAAGCGTCTGATTTTCGTTCATAATATCAATAGAGAGTCGCCGCCAGCGACTGCCCCTCATTGGGGGGCCCTACCTTGTTCCTAAGGATCACTACTACGTATGGAGCAGCGCGGTGGCGCGCCGCCTGCCTACCTAATGGGCCTCTCTCGGCAGGACGACGGGTCCCTGCGATCCGCTGTCCCAGAGCTTGGTCCTATGGAGGAAGACAACGGTCGTGAGCCGCGAGTCTTCACCCTGGACGCCTACGATGGAGGGCATAAGCGGCGGGGTCCGCTTCTCGACGCCGCACCACGACCTTCATCAGCACTATCACTTCGTCGCTAAAGATGGCCACCGCTCTCCAACACTTTTCCCGTTCCACCATCACACGACGGTGGGTACTGGGGTCCTCGACTCGTCCCAACTCATGCACCGCGAGCGTGTGCTTCGCCGTGTCGATGGTGGAGCCGCTCCTGTGGCATTCCTCAGTGGGCTCCCTCCGGGCCATCCGGTATAGATACCTCCCGAAGCACCCGTGTCCCGAGAGGATCCTCGCCAAGTGGAAAGTGATCACGCCGTGATCACGAGACAACCACTGACCAAGGAGCGGAGACACGGCCTCGATCGTCGACCTCCCAACGCCAACTCAATTCTCTCAGCCACTCAGTTTGTAGGACCGCCAGTCCCTTTCGTCCCCTGGCGAAGGAGGGTCGCCCCACTGACTGGCGTCCGCCCTCCGTCAATATACGTCCGAGTGTACTTGCGCGTCCAACTCCCAGGGGGCGGTATTCGCTAACACGCAACCCGCCTCCCAGGAGATGGTGCGGTATCCTCGGATGATTTTGACTGCAACGGCTCGCTGCGCGCCTCACAGCAAAGCCTTAGAACGTGGCACCCTCGGAGCCTAACCTTACCTCAAAAATCGTCATGTCTGAAGCTGCGGTATCGATAATACGTAATTACTAACTTATTACTTTTTTATGTGAGGTGAATTTTTACATCAGGGTATGGACCCGGCTATACCTCCTTACTTGAGGTACGAAGGTCGTGTTCGCAACTTGCGTCTGTCCCGTCGTGAAGTGTGCGTCATCGTCAACGACATCTGGCTTGGCAAGCTGCGGCAGCCGCGGGACATTGCTATGCAGGACTACGTCACCAAATACTTCGAAGATAGGTAGGTTTGCCGGAATCCATATGTTTGATAATAAAAATTGCTCACTTTATAGGCTAAAGCATAGTATATATATTCTATATATATAACAACAAATTTCAAATACGTGACAGATAAAGTATTTATAAAGACTATAAAACATAGAGTGAAAAACTTACAAACAGAATTAATTTCTAAAATGGTACAACAGAATGGACCCCAACATTTTACTTACTCGTAGATATCAGCAACAGTTCGTCAGAGCAGAGTGGGCTTATAATCTATGCGCTGGGGCAGAGCAAATGCTGGATGAGCCCCAAGTAAAGTTGTTTTGGGGGGTACTGCACGGGCACCTCAGCGAGGACATTTACTGGGGACATCGCACACAGTGGTACACGCTTAAGGAACAGCTCTACAAGCAAAGCAAGGATGGAGAGGTAATATTTTTTAGGCCTGTGGTCTCACCTAATGAGATATTTATTTTTTAAACTGCATAGTATCAGTAACTATTTTTGCTCTACGTCTTTATTAATATGGTAGTAAGTAGCTTTGGCCAAAATTTACCACCAGTCCAAACAAACTCAACACTATTTCCCTACCTTTTGGACTACTTTAAATTACAAGTTATCAAATATTTTTTTTTGATTTATGGCTTTTTCCTGTGCCACACTGGCACAATTTACTTCGCCAGTGTCACGTAGAAGTAGAAGACGCACGTATAAGGATTTTTGATAAACGAATCTTTTGTTTATACATATTTTTAATTAACGCGAAAAAAAAGGGGTACTTGTACTTTCTACATGCTAATCCTTTAAATTACTTTAAACAACCCAAAACCAACAAACATACATATTATACACTAACACAACTACATTACACACACACACAAAACGAGATATTACAGTTTAATTTTATTAATTCTAATATATTTACAAAGAAAATTACAAAATTTACTAAATACTAGCATTAAAAGAGAGTTAAAATTGACCGGACGGGGGATTTGCAACGGCAGAAAATCATACAGGGGATGGGAGAGTTTATTACATTCAAGCAGAATATGCGAAGCTGTGCCTTCAGCTAGTCCACACTCGCATATTGAGTGATCCCTTATCCTCATTTTTGCTAAATGGAAAGGAGTACATGAATGTCCTAAACGAAGACGGCAGATTGTGGATGTAACCCAGCGATCCGCGTTTTTATAATAAAAAAACCAGGGGCGGTTTGGGATTTCAGGCTGGATATTGGCATAGTGTTTACCTTTAACTAGCTTCGACTTATTCCAGAACAAAGTCCAAGCCTTGTCTAGATTCGTTTTTGCAAGAATACACAGATCTTGAGTTGAATTCCCAAAGTGATCCCGTGAACCCACTCGAATTGCATATTTCGCCAAAGAATCTGCAGATTCATTCACCACGGATTCCCGAATGACTCGGGATCCAAGCGAAAATTTTCAAATATATACGTTATATTTTATTAAACCACAGATAATTCTTGTCATAGATAATCACAATCGATGAGTTCGAGAAAGTTGTAAAGGCTACCTTTCCCTTGAAGAGCGAAGTAGACATTAAGAATCTCACAGATACCGTGAAGAAGCAGCTCAAGTTAAAACTTAACCTCGTTGACATCAACTTGGATAAGCTACTTCATGAGGTATACTTAATAATGTAGTTACATATGTAACGACCGTATTTCATAAAAGTCACATCTAGTAAAATAATAAACGAATGTATGAAACATTTTATTAGACAAAATTCTAACTAGGAGTACATTTCTCTAGCCGCCCAACAGTTACGCCTGGAGCGCGTATTGATTGCTAGCGTTTGTCCCACTCTGTCACTTTCCAAAACATTTAATCATTTGAGACCACAGCTCATATATTACTTCACGGATTTTACTTTTATTAGTGTAATAATTGTGGACATATGCTTATTTATTGAAGTGACAATAATAATATAAATTGAAAAACTTAACGTGTAGCTATTGTATAAATTCTTTTATTCTAAACTTTATACAATCTCTGAATCTAGCCGAGTGCCTCGTTTCGGCTCACTAAGATTTAACTTTGAGCCCAATTTGTAGAATGAAGAGGGATTCGAGCGGTTAGAATTGTCCCGGGAACTATTCCGGCAGAGACAAATAGCTCAGGACAAGTACATCCGGGAAGTAGTGGGGGCTTTGGGTGGCAGACGAGCTGTGGCTGTTACAGTGGACGCCCTTAAGCGAGCTTTTGCCATCGTCGATCCAGCTATCAGTATGGCTCTTTCTTATTTACTTTTATATTAGATTCTGAATATCTTATGCCATCACGGTTACATAGATCAGTACCTTACAAGTCATATTTGATAAGAGAATACAATTCACCACGCACTTGAATAGTTTATTCTTTTGTCATTAATGCTGACAGGTTAGCGTTTGACTGTGATCCAACCTGATAATATGTGATGACACAGTCTAAGGTTTCATCGCGCTATAGTAGCGGAAGTCGAATTTGTTTCGTTGCTGATAGAGTGGTACTTAGCCTCCGCCGATGCTTCCTATCATCCCGGACTTAGTTGAATTGGAAACCGTAGTTTACCCTGGCGTAACTGGGACTTAAGACTAGGTCCTCTGGTAGCGGAACGTATATTCAAACACGTCGCCTTTAAACTTTATCCAATGGCCTCCACCGTTTAATCTGCAGGTAGAGTAAATTTGTCACCTACCCACATGATGACACTCTACAAAACTTCCATCGTTCAATCTCATCAAAGACGACAGATTATATAACAGACATATTCATAGACAATGTATCATAGACGAACTTACAAAAGAGTAGCTGAATAATGTGTCCAATGACAGATAATATTGTACGAGTAGACATAGCACCTACACCACCTCTCGATTAAATTCTCACACTTGTAGGGTTCCTGGAAGAGATCTCTCATTAGGGATAAGGTGTCCTTTGTATACTAATTTTTATGTTTATTTTTAATTTTACAAGTTATGTGGTGCATAAATAAATAAATAAATAATAGCTCTTAAAATTTTCAGATCACATCCGTATGGAGCGGTACATTCGTTGGGCGTTCTCTGGAAATGCCTGTGATCTGAACAATGTACCACCTCTCCCATTGCGTGTGCTGGTATCGAGACTAGCAGCTGGAGACATCGAGAGAGTGGGCCCACGATATCGCACCAAAAGGACGTACAAATAGTCCAACGTCTTTTTATAGTCCCTTTCTTAACAGTGTAAAAGTAAAATAAATACCACATTTAAAAAAAATAGCTTGTTACATTTATTCGTATTTGTTTTATTCAAAATAATCTTAGGATTTATATAATGTTATTTATCAATAATAATTATATTTAAAAATTTCTTAACATTTTACGGTTATATGTTAGGTATTTAGTAATTAAACTTTATTGAATATCAAAAAAGCTATTTGTAGAAACTATCACGGCGATAGATTTTGTTCAATAGATTCTACCTACCTACTAGCATTATGTAATAAAAGCTAATTATTTATATTGTATTCATACGCACACATTATGTTTAATATTATACACTTTATCATTAATTAGCGTTTTATTAATAGTTGTACATAATTCTAGGGTAGAGTTTGGTTCACTGTATTACAGGTTCTCCGTCATATTAACCAATCTTTTATGTACTTTTTATATCTATTTACTTTTTAAATCAAAATAAAAAATATTTTTTCCTTGAATTGATCGAAATAAATATCATATTGATAACGCTAAAACTCTGGAATACTGACTGTACGTTACAGATTAGATATTCGATATGTATGAAATATAATTACTCTTATAATCTTTGCTCCACTTTGACAGTTATTTGACAGCATTGATACTTAACGTCAAAAACACGTGTAGTACTTAGTAGCCGCTTTACATTTATTATTGTATCATTATAACATTAAATTTATTATTCAGCTCATATATACGAAGCCTTGAATTATGTGTAATATTTATTTTGAGTTCACCTTTTTAAAAACATTTTTCAGTTAAATATAATTATTTGCAATATAAGTTTTTATCTTAAAGTTTCTTTGATTAAGTTAAATTTCTTCAAATGGCGGACATAGTAGAAAATTTACAAAAGGATAAAGACACTGTATCTCCTGAAGAACTCGGCACATTATTTGCTAAGAAATATAAATTAGTGACAGAGGCGCCTACAACCCAGAAGAAAACCTACATAAATCGCTTAAGCATTACAAAGTCAGTAATTACTTACAGCTATTGTTGTTTTAATAATCTCGATCAATTACTAATATTCTTGTTAAACAAGAGAATATGCATATAGTCACTCTTTCCAACAGTAGCACCTTATATATATTGAATCTACTTCTTAATCTAAACCATTCTTGAATCCACCTGAACACATTCAAACTCTTGTATAGTATAGAAGATTTATGTATATAAAGGTGATCTTCCTAATTATACCACATTTTCTTGTTAATATATTTATTTCATAATCTGTTTGATACTAGTTACTAATTAATGGCTGATTTGCCTGTGAACCATAAAGTTTACAGTTAGATAAATGGGTAGGACCTATTTCAAATACATTTTGGATATTTCTGTTAAGAAGTTCTGAATTTATATTGAGGTTTTCTGTTAAGTATTTTCCTGATGTTGCTGGAGTAAAGAATAGATAGCACATAAACTTGTCCACTATAATGTCTTCCATTGTGTAGTTAGTCTTCGCATGATATTATCTTCTGTGAATGATATTTATTTACAAGGATTATTTCTTATTACAGGTCATTAAATATAGCAGTTAGCGTTGACAACAGCATTGAGGTACATAAATTACACAGAGTGGATCTTTCAAAAGTTTGCCGCCTTAGTGGTCATGAGAAGTCCCTCACAGAATTAGTGTTTAGCCCCAAAGAAGATTATTTATTGTATTCTGCTGGTCATGATGGTATCAAACTATGGGATACTAGAAGTAAAGGCCTTTGTGTTCAAAAATTTACTGGTGAGTTATACATAGTTAAAAAATAAGTCTGAATAAGCTACTAGCTGTAAAATCAAAATGAAGATATTCTTTATTCAAGTTGGCTCAAAAAGTACTTTTGAATAATCAGAAGTCTGTCTATTGATAACTAATCTACCATCGTTTCGGAAAGTTGATTCCACTAAGAAAGAAACCTGCAAGAAACTCAGAGGTTACTCTTTTAATTGTATTTGTTGTATGTTAGAGTGTATTTAGCGTTCATGTGTAACTGGAATCAAATCCAAACATTATTGTCATTTAAATAATCTTCAATATTATAATATGCTTTTGTCTTTTAACTGCCTCATTGGTCTAGTGGCATTTTCGACTACAGACATGGGGTCCTGGGTTCAAGTCATGGGTCGGGCCAATTCAAAAATCAATATTGAGTTTTCTATTAAAGATTTTCCCAATATTTGCCTGAAGTTGGGAAGTTGTCATTGTGATCCACCGACGTGCCTCGAAACACGTTAAGCCGTCGGTCCCGCGTCTCATATCTCTTCGTTCGTGTCAGATTCCCGTCACATCGGACTATGAGAGTGAAGGAATAGAGAGTACACTTTTGTACTATGCCTGCCAATCCGCAATGGACCAGCATGGTGGGCCTATGCTCTAAAAACCATCGCTCCTTGGAGTGAGGAGGCCTGTGCCCAGTTGTGGGATGTTAAAGGGATTCTACTTACTTTAATAGGATGTTTTTGACATATTTCTTAAAACTATGTGGAGGCAAACCCAGAATGTTTCAAGTATCTTATTAAAAATTAATATGCTCAAACCAACAAATAATTGTATGTTTAGCTCCTTTTGCTGTAAATGAATATTATCACGGATGTATAAAATGTTATTCAATATATATTGCAATGGTACTGTGAGAATTGAGATTTCTTCAAATTTATTTCTTAAGGAAACTAGATCCCAATGACATATGGCACATATTGGTCCTTTTTGTAATATGAAGATAGTTTCAATGTCCTCCATGTTACCCCGTTACAGTATGCTGCAAGACATAATGCTATGAAAATAAGCGAAATTCACTATTTTAGTAGTTTCAACATCAGCATATTGCCTTTGTTCTGTTGAACTAAGTTTCCTTTCCATAGTCTAAGGTTATTCCTAAGAAGACTGTAGACTTATTTATTCAATGAACTATCATCTATTTGGATATTTTTACAGACTTCTTTTGTATTTGGCAAAGTGAATTCAACACTCCTTACAACCCTTTCTTCGCAATAATCTATCTGTGTATCAAATGTCATTAAATTAACGCAGAACTTTCAGGTGAAAGGTTATAATATTAACAAGCTGAAGTGGAATGTTTTTTGGGTAGCATTTTCACTAATTTAGGGAAATTGATTTTCAAATAAGAAACATACGTATAAATAATTCAATAAGCTATTTGCTGTGTATTACTGCAAAGACCTTATAGTTCTGTTTAGGCTCTAGATTATAGAATTACCAAATTTCATGTATATAAAATATACCATAAAAGATATGGTTTGTAAATGTGAAGTTTGAATTTTTTTTAATGTGAAAATTTGAATTTATTGTCAATATATACCTGGATATCTCTTATAGCTCTGGATACCCATCCTTATATATATAAGGATGGGTCTAGCAAATATTTACTGTGGAAAACGCTATTAATTGCTAAAATTTTAACACAAATTTTTGTATTTAATCCTCACCATAAAAAGCCACCCTTGACATGTAAACAAAACTGTCTAATAATTTCAAAGCTCTCTTAAAACACAATGAATGAGAAAGTATGTGTGTAGATCTGACTTTTTTAAAAATGACCAGCAATATACCTTCTTTCAACAGATGTTGTGAATTTTTGTGATATCTTAACTTCCAGACGAGCATGATGCACCATCTCGTCAGTATGAATGTATGGATGTGTCGTGTTCTGGACGAATTTTATGTGCTGGTAGCCAGATGATGTTGACAGAGGCCTACTTAATTTTCTGGGACATCCGGATGCCAGAGCCCCTTGGAGGATACTGGAACTCTCACACTGAAGATATTACACAGGTGTTAACAGGTTTCACAAAGGAATTTTCTTTAGCATCACTGTGATTTGAAAGTTGATGAAACGAAAAAGCAACAGCAAAGAGAGACAGACACATAAATTGATAGGATTAAAAGTGGGAGAAGTTGAAATAGGCCACATTATACAGTGTGTGTTAAAAGGTCCCCTAATTATATGATGCTTTAGGGAAACTTTGCGAAATCAGGCATTAGCCCTTTCAATACAATTCCATATTAGTTATAAATGCTTATATTTTTTAATGAAATTTTAGTGTAATTAATTAAGCTAATTTGTATAAAAGTATTTATATTATTATTGGTAAATCAACAATGGAAAGCACCAAAATCTGCACAATTATGTTTGTGTACAATTAAATTTGTGTGTTAAAGTACAGCAACATCTATTTCATGTTACTCTGCTATATCCTGCCCCAGCTGCTGTGTCCCCGCTTACTAAATCTTTGATATTTAACTGAAGAATAAATAATACTGTATTGTACAACATAGTTTATCAAATAACACATATATTTTTGTAATATGTAAAAGATAAAAATGGTTACTGTGGGTTATCCTTTATAGATAAATATATAGTGTTGTGGCCTTTTTTATAGACCTTCTTAAGATACTCAATTCTGTAGCATATTCATTTATTCTATCTCTTAAGGTTACGCCAGCGTTTGTGTTTTAAAACTTTTTATAATATCACAGTACAAATATTTCAATTTTTATGGTAGTCTGTAGTATAATATGTATGTATTATGGAAATAAACCAAGCTCTTAAATCACTATTTATCACTTAAACTGTATTAAAATCTTTTGAATAGTTTAAGAAATGTAAGCGAATAGACAACAGAACAAACTTCATGTTATCTTGTATATACAGGTGAAATTTCACAAGGAGAAAGCAGAAATTATGGCATCTGGCTCACAAGATGGTCTCCTAAACATATACAATCTCACTGAATCTACCGAAGACGATGCACTCACTTATTCATTGAATGTTGAGAACTCTGTAGAAAAACTAAATTGGTTGAATGATGAACTCATTTCTTGCATCACTCAGTCCGAAGACCTGCAGATATGGAACACTAAAACTGGAGACCAGTTCAAGAGTTATGACAGAGAAAAAATTGGTAGAAGTATTAAGGTATGATTGCAATTTATTAACATAAGATGAAAAGAGATAGGATGCATTATACAGTGTTTGTTGTGTTCTTATACAATAATATACTCATGACTGATATCACCAACATCCCCTAAGCTTTATATGTTATGTACAATTATGGGCTAGTTAAGAGAAGTTATCTATATCTATGGGATCCCCTAAATCAATTTAGTGCTAGTTCCCTAAGTACATTTAGGGGTCGGTTAAGAGGATTTTTTCTATAGCTAATGGGTCCCTTAAGTAAATTTAAGGGTTGATTAATGGGATTGTTTTTATAGCTAAGAAATCCCTTTAAAGCCCAGTTCAAGGGATTGTGTCTATAGATAAGTTGTCTTCTGAGTACATTTAGGCCCAGTTAAAGGGACTGTTTCTGTAGATAAGTTGTCTTCTGAGTACATTTAGGGGCACTTAAGGGAACTGTTTCTGTAGATAAGTTGTGATCTGAGTACATTTAGGCCCAGTTAAGGGGACTACTTCTGTAGATAAGTTGTCTTCTGAGTACATATAGGCCC
Source organism: Elymnias hypermnestra (assembly GCA_015832385.1). Lineage (NCBI taxonomy): Eukaryota > Metazoa > Arthropoda > Insecta > Lepidoptera > Nymphalidae > Elymnias > Elymnias hypermnestra. Next base: position 265,114 of record JACTOM010000939.1, read on the forward strand.
AGTTAAGGAGTCTGTTTCTGTAGATAAGTTGTCTTCTGAGTACATTTAGGGGCACTTAAGGGAACTGTTTCTGTAGATAAGTTGTGATCTGAGTACATTTAGGCCCAGTTAAGGGGAGTATTTCTGTAGATAAGTTGTCTTCTGAGTACATTTTGGCCCAGTTAAGGGGACGGTTTTTGTAGATAAGTTGTCTTCTGAGAACATTTAGGGACAGTTAAGGGAACTACTTCTGTAGATAAGTTGTGTTCTGAGTACATATAGGCCCAGTTAAGGAGTCTGTTTCTGTAGATAAGTTGTCTTCTGAGTACATTTAGGGGCACTTAAGGGAACTGTTTCTGTAGATAAGTTGTGATCTGAGTACATTTAGGCCCAGTTAAGGGGAGTATTTCTGTAGATAAGTTGTCTTCTGAGTACATTTTGGCCCAGTTAAGGGGACGGTTTTTGTAGATAAGTTGTCTTCTGAGAACATTTAGGGACAGTTAAGGGAACTACTTCTGTAGATAAGTTGTATTCTGAGTACATATAGGCCCAGTTAAGGAGTCTGTTTCTGTAGATAAGTTGTCTTCTAAGTACATTTTGGCCCAGTTAAGGGGACTGTTTCTGTAGATTAGTTGTCTTCCGAGTACATTTTGGCCCAGTTAAGGGAACTGTTTCTGTAGATAAATTGTTCTGAGTACATTTAGGCCCAGTTAAGCGGATTTTTTATAGATAAGGGGTCCCCTAAGTACAAATAGGGGTCGATTATTGGGACTGGTTCTACAGCTATGGGGTCCACTAAATACACGAAGGGTCATTTAAGGGAACTTTTTCTATAGAAAACTTATATTTGACGATTCAAATGTTGTGTAATAGGCCTACTTGAATAAAGATTATTATTATTATATAGATAAGTCGTCCCTCGTTCATTTAAGGGTAATTTGATGAAATTGTTCCTATAATTAATGTTTTTCCTATCTGTGTCACCAACATTCCCTAGTGAATCCACTAGGAAATGTTGGTGAAAACGGGCATCAAACCTTTCAATACAATTCGTTGAAATTTGGAGGTTGTACTTCTACCGTGTGTGAATTGCACAGATTTTTTTTATTTACAGTTACTTGCAAAAATATGTCTAAAATTGAAACTAAAACTAGACGTTCCTATAATACTGCTCGCCTCAATTTAAGTGGAGCCTTGTGCTGACTCAGTGCAAGTAAGGAGCTACTCGTACAAACTCATTTTAAAATCTTGTCCTACTGAATACTAGTATTAACCCTTTGTACTCCTATATTGTACTGGACTGGACATTATAATGAAAACTTTTCAACGTTATTAATATTATTAAATATGTCGGAGAAGGCATAGGTTCCGGCCGACATCGTCATTAGTGGTGTCCATAATTCAACCTCAAAAATTCAAAGTGTGGGTGTCAGTGGGTAATGGTGGTGAAATGAAACACTTTATTAATAAACTCAGATTATAATGTTCAATCTCTTATTGTTCCGAATATCAATTTAGACAAACATCTTAATGATAGGTAGGAATAGTCGACCGCTCTGGCGGACTGTTACTCGAGAACACCGCCGGCCTGTGACTCATTGTCTCTCTCCAACGCCGATGGATAGCGTAGGCGTTTCGGAAACTATTTGATTCCGACTAATATATTTTTTTCCTTAAAATAAGGAGTATTTTCGTCAATCAATCATACTTCTAGTAAAGTCGCAAGTGCCATTTTGTCCCATGTGCCATTTTTTCCCATGTGTTTCGAGTACTGGGGCCAGGGGCCCTTGGCATTTTGCCATCCCTGCCACCCTATAGTTACGCCACTGAAATTTCCCAATATGTATACACCGTGAACTGTCATTATTTGATAAATTTATATATATGTGTGGGCTGTAAGATGCAACATGATTGCACGCCGTTTTGGAAAATGTACCGACAGCTTTTACACTTGTCAGCTTTGGACAAAATTTTCTAAACGTGCAGTTAATAACATCAGGGTGCAATATAATAATGCGTATCGTATTCTAATGAGATTACATCGATCATGTAGCGCATCTGCCATGTTTGCTAATGCCAGAATACCAGATTTTTTGCAATCATAAGATCGCACATTGGAAGATTCTGGAACAGAATGCGAATCTCCGACAACATCATTATTAAGACGTTGACAGAAAATTTTGACTGCTCCATTTTTAAGTTTTGGCATTCCGTGCACCACAGTCCAAATAAATAGATATAGTTTCAAATTATTATTATTAATTTTGAATTATCTTACTTTATTTTATTTTACTTTGTATTTTATTTTAGTTTTATTAATATTTTAGTTAAATATTTTTTATTTAAATTACTTAAATTTCTTGTAATAATTTATTTCATTTAACTGTGACTGTATCGTGTGTGACTATAATGGGTATTTACCTAAGAAATAAAGATTATTATTATTATATAACAATTGTTTGCGCAGCGGAGTAGAGGCGACGATTGCTACCTTGTAGACACGTACATGTGTCCTGACAACAAGCCCGTGCTCGTAGCTGGATCCTATGGAGGCGGGGGGTAAGTTTGACATTTGTATTTTGATTATTTTGACATTTTATCACCGCATTTATAATCTATTTTCTTATAATCATATAGCTAGTAAAACAATGCTTGAAACCGCATATCATAAGTATAAAATGAATAAAAATTTTAACAAAAAAGAACCGCCTTCGGAGCAAACTTAAAATATATTAATATACTCTAAAAAGTAAGAAATAATTGCGTATTCTTTTAAAGTATTCTTCGTATTCTTATATTCGGAGTCGGCGTCAGCCAAGGTGGGAGTCCACTTGTCAGCCCCCGCGTCTCTCCCGCCTATAGCTATATATGTAGGCACCTCGGCTGACACCGACTCCGAATGACTTGCCCAACAAAGAGAGGTCCCGCGAGGTGGTTGGTGGCTCCAAGCAATCCACCTTCGGAGTAAGTTTTGGTCATTGACCGAGTTGTGCCTAAACAGGCACATCGCTGGCAGGGTTGCGAATGTCTGTCAGTCGCGTTCTCGTGACCCCGCCTCCGAGTGATGTAGGAGCACCGCTGGGTTTTAGCCGGTTTGAGTCCGACATATGGAACATCCTCCCGAGTATTCCAGGTATCCACGAAGATTTCCCAGCGTTAAAAAAAAATTATATATATATTTGTCTGAGTGCAAGAGTCTGTGGAACGCTGGCGCCATCTCTGTATCGGCGTGGGGGCAGAGTCTATAAGTGGCAGTCCGGCCCGTCTCTCGGCAGTTCTCGAGCGGCGGTCGGCCGGAGTGGTCGTCTATTGAAACTGCCGCGTTCCTAGCTAGTAGTGTTAATGAGTTTGTGTAAATTGATATCGGGAACATTAAGTTATTGAACATTACAACGCGAGTTAATTAATAAAGTGTTTGATTGCACCAACATTACCCACGAACGCCCACAGTATAAGAAATTAATAACGTTGTCGCCGGAGAACCCTACGCCACTGTGCTTTATGCTGCTCCGTTCTCTCTTAATTTCCGACATATATAGGGTCATAAAAAGTTGATAATTGGAAGGAAAGATTTGTATTTAACAAATAAATATTTAAAAAAAACTATTATAAAATGTATCTATGTCTAATGCATGTTTCACACATTTGTTATATAACATTGACATTCGTGGTATTGGAGAATATTTGCCCAAATTAGTCTTACAAAGTTTATGATAAATAAAGTTGCAATTACGGCGGCAATTACTACGTGGGACATTAAAACTGAAATTAGGCACAAGTTCTGGACTATCAATATCACTATGAAATAGTTTAAACAGGAAAGTCATTGATAAATAGTTTATAATCAAAATCAAAATATCTTTATTCAAATAGGCATATTACAGCACTATAGAATCGTCAAATAATAATTTTTTCCACACTAATTCTAATGTACGTCTGATAATGGTACTCAAGAACGGCTTAATATATATAAATCGGCATATTATAACGCTATAAAACTTAATGACATCGCGAAATTGAGCTATAAAACAACCATTTACGAAAATGGTTAATATAATTTCGAGTTTTTTTAACACTTCAAAATAAAAAAAGTCAACGACCTTCTACCCATTGAATATTCGCAATTTTAATGACAATGTCGTAGTGTAACGAGGTCACGCTACTGTCAAAATCAGCACAATTTATTATGGTTGAAATTAATTTAAATTAAAATTTTGAACATTATTAAGGTTCTATTGTCAAAGGCTATACTAAAATAAAGTTGTTACAATAACCTATTTCTCTATGTTACGGCATCAAACGTGACGACTGGACCAATTTCGATAATTCTGTTTGTTTTTGTCTGTTCTGTTCTGTTATAATCAGGAAAAGGATCTTATGTAAGGAAAAACTAACAAAGTTACGTAAAACATTAAATCAAATCAAAAAATCTTTATTCTAGTAGGCATATTACAGCACTTTTGAATCGTCAAATTTTTTTTTTTTCTTTTCTTGTCCACACTCTAATTNACTCTAATTCTAATGTACGTCTGATGATGATACTCCAGAACGACTTAAAATCTAAAGTTACGAGGGTTCCTTGGCGCCCTGATCCGAGACGAACCCACAACAAACTCAGTCCAGTATTTTTTGTTACCATCATCATTACTACTATCATATTTTAATTCAAATTAGAGCAGCTCGTTCATTCCCACGTTTCTATCGTTTAGGCTTGCAACTTTCTTTTAACAAAGACTTTGAATTTATTAATTGACATCCCTAAAACGTCTTGTGGGAATTTATTATAGAAACGTATACAGTTACCCTTAAATGAGTTCTTCATTTTATGCAACCTACTAGAATTTACAACAAGTTTGTTTTTGTTTCGTAAGTTATATGATATACATTCACTCTTTTTATTAAAAGTCAATGTATTTATGTACGTACAACAAGCTTTCTAATATATATACGCAGTGAACTGTCATTATGTTAAATGCCTGTTCTGTTTTATATAGTTCAGTTTAAATGCGTAGCATTTTCATTAATTTAGGCAAATTATTTTACAAATAAAACATACATACATAATATCACGCCTCATGGGATAGGGGTAGGCAGAGACAACATCCTTCCACTTGCCACGATCCTTGCATATATCCTTCGCTTCTTTCATTCTCATTAAACCTTTCATACAAGTTCGTCGGTTTAGAGTACTCTTGACCTGGCCGTTATTTAAAATGTCCTGGATTTGGTCCAGGAACGTTCGCCTTGGTCTTCCCCTTCCAACTTTCGCATTCACTCTTGACTCATAAATCCTTTTTGTCAGTCTCCTTTCATTCATTCTCTCTACATGCCCAAACCATCTAAGCATACCTTTCTCAATTTTAGTCACTACGTCTTCTTTTATACCACAACGTTCTCTTATCACACTATTTCTCACTCTGTCACTCAGTTTTAATCCACTCATGCTTCTCAACGCTCTCATCTCTACCGCATTTATTTTACTTTTGTGATTCTTCTGCCATACCCAACTTTCACTACCATACATAAGTGTTGGCACCAACACTCCAGCATGCACTGCCAGTCTAGCCCTTTGAGACACCATCTGGCTATTCATAAAAGCATGCAGAGCACCATTTACCATATTCCCTGCATTCACTCTCCTTTCGATATCACTTTCACATGTTCCATCTTTTGTAAATTTAGATCCCAAGTATACAAATTCTTTCACCTCTTCCACTTGTTCCCCATCTATCAAAATATTGCCATTCATCATAGATTCATCTCGTTCAAAAAGCATAACTTTCGTTTTGTTTACATTCACTTTCATTCCTTTCCCTTTCAAAGCTTCATTCATAATATTTAGCATCTCCTGAAGCTCGTTAGCGGATGACGCAAGTATTACTTGATCATCAGCGTAGAGTAAACATTTGATGAGTAATTCATTCATTCTTAACCCATACATACATTCTTTTAAATCTGTCAAACATTTATCCATGAAAAGGTTGAACAGCCATGGTGACGCAACACATCCCTGTCGAACACCTCTTTCGACAGGAAACCTCTCCGTGTACGCTCCGTTTATTCTGACACAGGCACTAGAACCCTCATAGAGAGACTTCAATGCTTGAAAAGCATACGTATAAATACTTCAATGGGCTATTTGCTGTGTATTACTGCAAAGAGCTTATAGTCCTTTTTCAGGCTCTAAATTATCGCTGTACCAAATTTCATTCAAAATCTGTTCTTAGCTGACCTCTACTCGTCAAAAGGAACATGAGTCAATAGATACCTGGCCATCTCTCTCTCTCTCTCTCTCTATATATATATATATATATATATATATAAGAATAGGGTCCCACCATACGACCTTCCCCTAAAAAAATTCGGTTCGGTTATGATTTATTAATAACCGTCCGTCACAACTCTTGAATAAACAAGCAAATCGATCCTAGAAACTTGCAACTACTAGTAACTAGTAAAATACGAATACAAAGGTTTCCTGTATTTTTCTTTTTGAAGTTTTACTTCTTTTAGCGCGATGGGGAAAAATGATGAAAGTAAATGTGAGCCCTTACGTCAGCTCACACTTGCGAAGATTGCCGGTTTTAGAATCGAAATAAAATGCGACCAGATTATTCACCCAACGCTCCGCCGTCTACTTGTCACCAGACGAGGATATGATGTGTTGCGATCGAACTGTTGTCCAGCAGGACCGTTTACGCCGGATTGGCTTTCTATTAAGTCGTGTTTGCGACTGGCAAACGTGCACTATTGTGACAAGTAAACGGCGTCGGTTGATTCTTTATTCGTGATAAAATGCGTCCTGTGATTGGCGTTCTATTATTTGCCAATCACAGGGTTTACATTAATTGCACAAACAACTTTATTCTAGAAAATAATAATGATACAAATATATAGTCAACAAACATTTTTATATACGATTCTACTAATATTTATATATAGACTCTCTTAAACAAAATAAAATTATTATTTTATACGAAGTGAAAGATTGTAAACAATATTGATTTTAAATTAAACAAAATATACTATTTTTTAAACGAAGGGGGAAAAGTCGCGAATAGTAAGTTTTTACGATACACGTACCGTCACAAAAAACCGACACCCTGAAGCTAACGATAGACAGCATTTTAGTTTTTTTTAATATATTATAATTATATAATACCTTAATTATTTTAACATATTATAAACTATTCATGTCCAATGAAAGTTTACGTTGATTATTTTGGAATCCTTGGCCTTTGCCTTGCATTGAGTGAACGAATGATGGATGATATTGATGTTAAAATTTCGAAGATATAGGATCTTCGAATGAAATACGGCCACGTGGATGAGAGGTTGCCGTATTACAAGTACACGACGGTGCCAGTACTCGAATCTGGCGCCGTCTGAATCTATCGAGACCGGTCCATTATCACGGATAGGACTATACTGGCCAACAAGCCTGACATTGGATCGGGTACAGTCTCGGGTGTTTTTAGTGGATATTACGATCCCATGTGACGAGAATCTCGTGCGAGCTGAGACAGAAAAAACTTAAATATTGGGATATGGCGCACAAGATTACCGCCATGTGGGGGGTGGGATCTACTGAAATCATCCCAATCGTTATATCTGCCAACGGTTTGATCCCAGTCAGTCTCGCTCACCGTTTGAGACGGCTGGGGTTCCGTGGCAGTTTGCTCGCAGCAAAAATGCAGAAGGCGGTGTTGTTAGACTCAGCTAGGATAGTTCAGCGGTTTCTCAGCCCGTAGCCCTGACCCCTGGCCGTCTGGTCTCCCTGCCGGGGTGTATCCTCCTCCCGTTATGATATTTATGTAATTGTTTATATATGTTTATGTATTAATACATATTACTGTATATATTTGCATAAACGGGCGTGAGTCGAGTAGTAGAATTATAATATATCTTTAATCACAAAATATATTAACATTTCTGCCAAAAGGCGTAAAACTCAAGTCGAAGCTGCTTTTCGGTTCGCACCTTAATCGTCTTTTTTTTCCCCCGCTGGGAAATGCCTTTACGCACCCCGTTCAGATAAAATCTGAACGAGAGTGTGAGACTCGCTGGCTGTAAGCCAGAATACACCACTTAAACCCAGCGATACCCGCCCAATCCTTTAAATTGTACTGTTGTTTTAAGTTTTGTTTCTGTGTTACTGTTTCATGTTTGTGGTGTACAATAAAGAGTATTCTATCTATCTACCCCCGTTAAAATGTGTCCTAGATACCGAAACTGCTGAACAACCCGAACTGTTGAACCATTTAATAGCAGTGGAGGTACTCTCTCCGGACCGACTGATTTCTTTTAATACCATCTTCTTTTCTCTAGAACCGTGCTGAGATCTGTGAGCGTAACGCAGAAGAAACTACAACCCACCACTAATTTAATGGAAAACAAACAAATAGTTCGATGCATGGCGTATGATAAACCTGTAAGTATAATATAGTTTTATATCTCGAGTTCGCTTCCCAATTGTATTGCCGTAATTTAAAAAACTATATTCAAGTGAAATCTTTAGCATGTGTTCTTTGAAAGCCGATTAAGCGAAAAGAAACAGTAAAAAGAGAGACATAAATTCATAAGAATTAACCTGGGAGGAAATGTGATAAGTAAGGGGTCCTTTAAGTACTTTTTTGGGGGCCATTTAAGGGATTGTTTCTATTTGAAATGTAATATTTATTTATTAGGTACAATTAATAAATTTTTTTTTGTGACATTCTGACCCCTAAACTAGGAAAACCCGTATTTTAGGTGCCAGTGCCTACCCTAACAATGTACACAGAATATAAAAAAGAAAAAGTTATGCATACATGACGTATAAGTGTGTGCGTGTGTGTTTGTGTGTGTGCGTGTGTGTGTGTGTGTGTGGGGAGGGGGGGGTGTCTGTATGTATCGATTAGAGTTTATGGATGCGATGCTTTCACGTGGACACTACTCTTTGTAAATAGTATCATATGATCGTATTTAAAGTATTTCTGTCTCCCCATAATTAAGTTTAGATAATAGTTTTAGTAAACATCTTTTCAGTTTATATTTGTTCATTGTCAGCATATTAGACATTCTATTAATATTTCTGTACAAAAAGGGACTTATGGGGTACGAATTATGATGACGCTAGCAGAAGCAGAAGAAAGATGATAGCTAGCAAAGATTCAAGTGGTTTATAACACTCATAGAGTCTAACTGAAGATGGAAGCTAATCCAGGTTTCTTAATTTCAGAGAGACTTGTTAGTAACTGCTGGGGAATCCGGTCTTATTAATGTATGGAGTGCTAAAGTGAAGCCGGACGCAAGCAAACAACTGGACAAAAATTTACACGACCAGAGACATAAACCATACTGACCTACGAATAGTCCAGACCAGACTAGACACAAGAAAACCAAGACAGATAAATTGTTACAAATGAAAATTAAATATTTTTATAATTATAAATATTGTATGTCATTTTAACATCCCACACACAAGTCTTAACGTCCCTCTGTTGCACAGTTTTTTGGATAGAGATTTTTCTTAATTGGATAGAGTTTGAAGCTTAGAACCACCACGCTACTCCTTTGCGGATACATGCGTAAATGTCAAGTTATTATACTCTGAACAGAAATATTATTATACCCTGAAAAGAAATGTCATCATATTCTTAACAGAAATGTCCTTATACTGTCAATAGTAATGTCTTTTCAATTTGAACAGAAATGTTATTATACTCTGAAAAGAAATGTATGCATACTCTCAACAGAAATGTCTTTCACTCTAAATAGAAATGTAATTATACTAAACAGAAATAATATAACAATAGTAACAGAAATGCCTTTTCACTCTAAATAGAAAAGTTATACTTTCAACAGAAATGTGTTTTCACTCTGAATAAAAATGTTATTAGACTCTAAACAGCAATGTTATTACAATGTACTGACACATTGGCATTCAGTGAATGGGCAACAGTTGATCTACACAAAATTAGACAAAAGTTATATGAGCTGTATGACAAGTGTCAATATTACACTAGTGATGAATTCAGAGATTATGTAAGATCATTTTCTAAAGAATTTAAAAAGAAATGTGTTTTAGCAAAATCGCAATACATTAAATCTAGAATTAAAAATAGCAGTAATATAATTAAAACAACATGGAGGATCATCAATGAAGAAACAGGAAAAGCATCCTCGCGCTTTAATGAATTCAATCTTAAGATAGACAATAAGAACATTACATTGGATTCAGAAGTTGCTAATGAATTTGAAGAATTCTTCACTAGCGCTCCTATCTCGACGACTAAATCTCTGAACTCATCACCATCCACTGCTCTCTCTTGGCTGGCTTGTAGTGTGCCTCAATGTTATAATATTTTCAAATTCCACCATGTCAATAGCTCGGACGTTATTAAGTCATTTAATTTAATCAATAATAAGAAAACAAATGATTTATGGGGTCTATCTGTTAACCTAGCAAGATCATTAATTGACATCCTTGCAGACGACATGGCTGAAATTTTTAATAACTGTGTAGATTGGGGTATATTTCCTGACTTAATGAAGTACAGTAAAATTATACCAATGTTTAAGTCGGGCAGTACTTCAGACCCCTCTAACTTTAGACCAATATCGGTTCTTCCGACTTTCAGTAAAGTATTCGAAAAAATGATATTGAACCAATTGCTACAACATTTTCAAAAATATAATCTATTACACAGTAAGCAATTTGGATTTACGCGAGCTCGTTCAACAACCGATGCTGGTGTACAGTTATTACATAATATTTACGAGGCCTGGGAGGAATCACGAGACGCGCTTGGTGTTTTCTGTGATTTGTCTAAGGCCTTTGATTGTGTCCAGTATGAAACTCTGATCGGGAAATTACGTCACTATGGCATCACAGACGCTGCATTAGACCTGATGAGTTCCTATTTAACTAATAGAACACAAAAGGTCTGTGTTAATGGAAAACTTTCAGAAGGGTCTGTAACGAAACTAGGTGTTCCACAGGGTTCCATATTAGGACCATTTCTGTTCCTCATTTACATTAATGACCTTCCTTATTTTGTCAAGGACGGTCATGAGATAGTTTTGTTTGCTGATGACACTTCTCTAATATTCAAAGTTAATCGACAACAAACAGATTTTGACGAGGTAAACAATTCGCTCAATAAAGTAGTACAATGGTTTGAAGCAAACAACTTATTACTGAACGGGAAAAAAACAAAATGTATTAAATTCACATTACCAAACGTAAAGCAAGTGAGAACCATTGTTAAACTTAATAATGAGGAACTTGATCTGGTAGATAGTACCGTTTTTCTAGGCATTACTTTAGATTGTAAGCTACAGTGGGGGCCCCATATAAGAGGTCTATCGAACAGGCTCAGCTCTGCGGCTTACGCGGTTAAAAGAATTCGCCGTCTTACGGACGTTGAAACTGCCAGGCTGGTCTATTTCAGTTATTTTCACAGCATTATGTCATATGGCATTTTACTTTGGGGTAATGCTGCTGATATAGATGCAATATTTGTGCTGCAGAAAAGGGCCGTTCGTGCGATCTACAATATGGGTCCAAGAGAGTCGCTAAGAAACAAATTCAGAACAATAAAAATAATGACAGTTCACGGCGTATATATATTAGAAAACTTGTTGTACGTCCATAAAAATATTGACTCTTTTAGGAAGAAAAGTGAATGCACCTCATATAACTTAAGAAATGGAAATAAAATTGCTGTAAATTCTAGTAGGCTACATAAAATTGACAAGTCATTCAAGGGTAACTGTATACGGTTCTATAACAAACTCCCAGAAGAAGTTACAAAAATGTCTCTTAATAAATTTAAATCTTTTATTAAAAGAAAACTAATTGAGAAATCATTCTATAATTTGAAAGAATACTTAGAAGACAAAAAAGCGTGGGAGTGAATGAATTGCTCTATATATATATAGATATAGAATATTTTTAAATTAAATATTGTAATGATGATAACAAAAAAAAAAAA
>JACTOM010000939.1:277526-297945 GCA_015832385.1 Elymnias hypermnestra
CGGTTGATAAACTCTATGCCTAATCGTATGAGAGCTGTGGTAGAAGCCTATGGAGGCAACACGCGTCATTAAATTAAACCTTTATTAAATTGAACATGCTTTTTATTCAATAATCAAGTGCCTTCATCAAGGCGCATACCCGACTTGTTAGGCGTAGCTCCATGTCGTGTGGTATTCTGAATTCAAATTTAAAACATTACGATCGAAAAAGATGGTAAAAAGTACCAGGTTTAAAACTACATCAATAGTTTTTGTTCAATCTAGCAATAATATTTCAGTAGGGGCCATCGAAACCTAAACTCTAAGGTGGGCCAATAGATGTGTCCAGAAGAGTATTACTTTTGAAAAGAAATGTAGCCATACTCTTAACAGAAATGTTATAATCTCAACAGAAATATCCTTATACTCAAAATCGATATATTATTATAATAAGCCTTTGACAGTAATAGAATCGCGCTATCTTGGTACGATTTTACCTCATGGTTACTACACAACAAAGTACCTGAACGCTGCCGTTTTACTAGTAGGGTAGTAACCAGCCACAGCCGAAGCCTCCCAACGGTCCCAGACTTAGTTAAATTAAAAAATGCGATTTAATTAACTGGGAATTGTTAAATAGTTGCCAAGCCATTTGTCAGGTTGAGCATACTAATAAGAGGATACCATAGTCAATCTTGGCTTTTCTTCTACATATTGTAATAATGATAAAAAAGTCAAACCAGACTGATTTTTCTGTGGGTTCTTCTCAAAGCATACCACGAATGAATTTTGGTATTTCCTAAATATCGTCGTTTATTAATATCCTCATCAATTCTTTAATTATGTGAAAGAAACTACTTGCCATTTCAAAAGTGCCGTAAAAGCCTATTTGAAATAGCAATATTTCATTTCGTGTATTTCTACATGAAAGGTACAATAATAGAGAATAAAACTCCAAAATAAAAATAATGCACCCATTTTTTTATTGATACACAATAGCACTTTATTTTTGTTACAATATAAAAAATTATACATTTAAAAAAATTCGCTAACAAAATTTCCTATTCGCAACATACAAACTGTAAATTAAAACTAAACTAGCGTGAATTAATCGATAAAATAAATGAATTTAACTCATCTGGCTACAATCCTACTAAATGTCATTACACTCTGAACAGAAATGACATTACACTCTAAACAGAAATGACATTACACTCTGAATAGAAATGTCAATACACTCTTAACAGAAATGACATAACACTCTGAACAAAAAATTCCACTCCAATTATGTTTGGTGTATGGACTGGAAAAAAATGCTTATAATTTAACCATTATGTGGACTGGATAGGTTGTCTGTTTAGCTTCAATTTGGTTTTTATTTTGGTCTCAATACGACCATTTCCCACTGAGCTATCAGACTAAGAATGAAAAAGGATCATTACGTACACAAAAAGTATACCATACAGATATTTAAAAAAAGATTCAGCCATTTGAAAAAAATTTAGATTTTTTATGTTAGTATATATAGTATCTAACTTTAGATGTTGGTATGACTTTCTACATTTATATATTAATGGAAAATTAAAAATATTTTTGTACTTCATGAAATAACCCTCTTATAGCTATATGAAATAATAACCTTTTTTTTTTCAATTTATCATATATAGAGTATGTAACCGATCAATAAGATAAAAAGATCTATGCAGCGATGTTTTTAGGAAAAAAAAATCCATTAAATAAATAAAATTCGAGCTTTTGCATTCCAAATAATAAAAATGACTATAAAACTTTATTTTATCTGTGTGTTACAAGTGTCATCTATATATATATGCGTGTATATACATAATTTCATTTGATTATTTTTAATTCGTCGCGGTATGAACGTTGCACCGCATTATTTTCTTCCCAACACGATGTACGGGAAGACTCTGTACTTCTTGTTCTGTGAAATCACTTTGATGACAAGAACATGATCAATCTGAAAAACAAAAAACAAGGTGAGTAATACCCTGTCAACAGACGGCCATCAAGTGCAGCGTGTGTGTGTGATAGTGTTTTGATGCAACATCTATGATCCAGTGTGTGTGTATGATGCAGTGTTTGTGGTGTAGTATGTTTGTGATGCAGTGTGTGTGTTAGTGTCTTTATTGCAGAATGTTTGTGATACAGTGTGAGTGTGTGTATGTGTGCTAGTGTTTTGATGCAATGTGTGTGATCCAGTAAGTGTGTATGTGACAGTGTTTATGGTGTAGTATGTTTGTAACGCAGTGTGTTTATGTGTGTGATAGTGTCTTTAATGCAGTATGTTTTTGATACAGTGTGTATGATGCAGTAAGTTTGTAATGCACTGTGTGTGATAGTGTTTTGATTCAATGTGTGTGATCCAGTATGTGTGTGTGATGCAGTGTGTGATATAATGTGTGCGATGCAGTGTTTGTGGTGACGTGGCATTACTAGTCTCAAGTGGATTGCCTTTTTGGTCGGCAGACGAACATCGTGTGTGGGGAAGTGTATGTGTAGTGAGGTGGAAGTGCTTGACTGTAGAGGATGGGCGAGTTGGCCTATAGACGCAGCGTGTGTGTTGAGGTGGGTTTACTGACCTGAAGTGGATGGCCTTGTTGGCTAACAGACGATTGGCGTCGGCGGGGTCAACCAGCGGCAGCACACGCGGCGGGGCGGCCTCGTCCTCACGGAAAGCGTGCTCGGCCAGCGAGACCGCCACGCGCGCCTCGCCGTACGGCCCTCGCGCCCACACCCACCACACGTCCACCGCCTGGCTCGGCTTACTCTTCAGGATCAGCTGTCGCACACAGTAACGAGAACTCACTTTTTACGTCAACATAGCCCTACTACTATACCCTCAGGGTCTCTTCTACCCCATATAACAGACGTCACTACCCGGTCCACAATGCCAACCGCCCTAGTCGTTTTTGAAGTGAAACTTCTTTTGGCGCATGAGGGTAAATCTTTACGGATGAAACGCGTGATTAGCGTCACGAAGATGTGCGGCGTTTCTAATACTAATTATTTAGGAGGTTAAGAGTACTTTTTCATATTTTCGAATTTTAATGATAATGACATTCATTAAAATTACACATGTCAGAAGTGAAACTTCTTTGGCAAACTAATTTTTAAGTCACTTTTATATTAATAAAATGTAAATCTTTCGATTTCCGAGACTTAGAGGGAGGGAAAAGGGAAAATATGTTAGGAAACGAATTTAATTATCATTAAAAATAACGAAAATTCATACAAATTGGTAAATAAAAATGCCACGTGCTTTTTGTCAATATTAGAAATTCTTAATTAAATTTTGTTTTTGAATTTAAAAAAAAAGAAAATTTATGAAAAATAGTATATTAGACAATTAAACGACGAGTGGAATGTTTAAAATGCCATATGTTATTTGTAAATATTAAAACTACCTAAACTTTAAACGAATTAGCATTAAAAACGCTGCACATATTCGTGACGCTAATCAAGAGTTTCATCCGTAAAAATTTTATCCTCATGCGCCTATAGAAGTTTCACTTCAAAAAAGGGATCTTATACAAATAGGATGGCTTATTGCCCATGCGGCGGAAACTGCACAGGTTTTCCAAGGTGAGATCTTAGACTACCATACATTGTCACAAACTTTGAATTAAATAACAAGGGAAATGGAGCGTTTTGGATGTGATACCAAATATATTAGTCCGAAGTCGGTACCTGATATGTTATTTCTCGCTGCGAGCTCTGCGTGGGGTCACGCTGGTTCTTGTTGACGAAGGCCTTCACCACCCACTGCTGGCCGAAGGCAGAGAAACGCGACGTCTCATAGTACAGCTTGTGCAGCTCCTCCGTACGGTACGGCTTCAGTTGTAAATCTGTACATACACATGTTTCTCCCGGGTCGCCGCTGATAACTAGCAATAGCAGAAAAACTGCTAGCGGGTCACCTGTTTTAAGTGATTAACGGCGCCCATGGACACCTGCAGCACCAAAGGAGCTGTCGATGTGTTGCCGACTTAATAGGAAGCAGTTTCATTGTCACTTGAATGTCTCCATATCGTAGTCTTACGAGAAAACAGTTGCTGGAAGTTCGTACCACATATGGCATGTGCGTGGAAAGAATGATCGCCGGAAACGAACTGTACCTGAACGCCACACATCCAATTTGTGCGGATGGAGACGGTGGTACTAATTTAAATAGCTCCTCAGAAAATTCCCCGTGAAGATGCGGTAGAACACACGTAGAGAACTAGTTTCTACGGTGCTCCAGCGTTTCCAAGTCAGATGCTAGTTGAGGATCGTCGACAATCCGAGGGAGGGAGTTAATATTGGGGTGATCCAGCCCACACGTGAGAGCAGTACTCTAGATGTGGCCGAACTTGAGCTTTGTACAAAAGCAACCTAAGGCATAAAGTACGCCTTAGCTCTATTGAGTACCCCGAGTTTTTTGTAAGCCAATTTGGCTTTGCCTTCCAAGTGACCACGGAATTGGGCTTCATTCAAAATGTCGACTCCAAGGATCCCAATATATTACTAGTGGTGAGGGAAACGTTCTGAAAGCGTGGTCCGAGGACGAATGGCCTTTTGTTTTTTAGTTAGTCTAAACATCGATTTTTTCCAAAAGCAATAATAAGAATGCACTAACATACTAATATAAAACATTGCAGAGATCACAGCAATCAATAAAATACTAATTATACCTAAATTAAGGAAAGCTGTTCTAAAACACATTATTTTTTTTTAAGATGTCACCTACAAAGCTATTGTCACAGGATAGTGCACTGAAGTGCCTCACCATCCCATTAACAGTAGCGAAATAATCCAGGTTAATACTGCTTAAATACGGCTGGAAGGGTTTACTTATTCCATATTAAAGACTCAAAGCTTTATCTACCAGCCAACTTTTCCGGTGTAAGAAGAGTCGTTGGTAGGTGTGCATGACATTGCTACAAAATTACAGAAACAAAAAAAAATAAAACAATAATAATGAAGACTAACTCAAACATAAATTTCCGATGGTGATAAAAATACCATAACAAATTAGAAAATAGTAATAATAATAGTCAAGGTCGTTGAAACGTACAAAGTTTATAAACTGTCTCAGGTCTGGATAAATTAAAGGCCACAACCACTTAAAGAGAATTCTGTGTAATAGTTGAGGGCAGTCCAACACACCATTGACATTGACAATGAAAATACAACATCGCTTATTTCTCTTCGTTGCGCTAAAGTCTGTATCTGAAAAGTAGTGTATTTGCATAACCGGAGACATGCTCAATGTTATAATGGAAGATAAAGAGCGCATGAAAGATCTTTGAGCTTATTCCAAAGTGACATTGTGAGTCGTGTAATATGTGTATTTGGAATGGTGCGTGCGGAAATGTACCGGTGAAGGTGATCTTCTCGTAAGAGAGCAGGTCCTGCAGCTGGGCGTAGACCAGTAGGCGGTCGGCAGCCTCGCGTTCGCGCTGCGTCAGCATTTCCACCAGCTCGGCTGCCGAGCGACGCGGGTGGGCGCAGGCCGCCTCATGCGCCGCAGCCGCGCGCGCCGCCCCGTGCCAGCCGCAGCCCACGCACGCGTAGCGGCACCCCGTCACCCTACGCCGAGGACACGACCAGGGAACGAGTCAACGACACTGAGCCGTCACTGTTCTATGTTATCCCACGCAAGTAGCGTCACCTTATCGCCCAGTCTGTAGACGCGACCAGTCACCGAGCTAATAGCACTGAACCGTTACTCGTCTATGTTATCCCACGCAACTAGCGTCACCGAATCGCCCAGGCTGTGGACGCGACCAGTCAACGAGCTCATGTCACTGAGCCGTCACGCTCAACTACGTAACCCACGGAAGTAGCGTCACCCTATCGCTATGTCTGCGGATTCGACCAGTCAACGAGCTGATGTCACTGAGCCGTCACGCTCAACTATGTAACCCACGGAAGTAGCGTCACCCTATCGCCCAGTCTGAGGATACGACCAGTCAACGAGCTAATGTCACTGAGCCGTCACGCTCAACTATGTAACCCACGGAAGTAGCATCACCCTATCGCCCAGTCTGCCGCCCTATCACCAGTCAATGAGCTAATGGCACCCACCCTGTCACCCTGCGCCGCGAATACTATCAGTGAACGACTCAAGGACACTTAGCCGCAACCCTACGTTTTCGACGAGGAAAATCTTTGCTGGTAATTCCGGACTATAAAACCCCTCAAACATTCTACACGGTCGCTAGAGACATCTCAGGTTTTCTCAAAACAACAACTGAGTACGTCGACAGCGACTGCCTCCGTGAAAAGTATCTAACTTGATTCTGAGCATCGAAACTAACAAACGGGAAACGAGTCAATGATACCAAGCCGCCACACCCGAATATGTAACGCTCGCATCACGTAGTCTTTAACAGGACTTTTAAATAATAATACAATGAACATTGTAAATCCAAATAGTTAGTACATAAGTTAGTAGAAGCGTATTATTATTATTATTGAAGTGAAACTTCTTTAGACGCATCGTCACGAAAATGTACAACTTTTCAATGCTAATTCGTTTGCAGGTCAGTTTTAATATTTACAAATAACTTATGGCATTTTAATTTGCCACTCGTCATTTAATATACCATATTTCATAAATTCCCTTTTCTTAATTTTCAATTCGAAAACATAATATTAATTTATAAATTCTAATATTGAGAAAAAAACTAACTTTTGACACTAGAAAGTTTTAGATATTCAAGTTAAGAAGTTTCACTTCTGACGTGTGTACTTTGTACGCACGCACTTTTCATTTATTTATGTTGGAACAATTGACGTTTCATAAAACCATCCAATATGGAGTGTTTTCTATAATTATAAATAATCTTGTTTGGTTCGCATTAGACCATGTGGTATTAGGTTTCATCTAAATATATTATTTGTTAATAACTCTCACCGTATCGTATATTACACGTCATCTAATAAAAATGTTATGTAGCGTACGTGTCATGCGATAAGAGAGGTTAATGACCTGTTAAACAAATTCCTTAATATATTTATAAGTCTTAAAAATAGCAGTTTTCGGTAAGCGCCAAATTGTTCAATAACACACCTGAGGTACCTACGGCGCTTAACCGAGGAGTCAGTGACCTCAGAGACGAAGTAAGTTCTTCTGATAGCAGATATCAGGAGCCAATACAGCCTGGCCACAATGCGAACCAAACCGGACAATGTGCTACAGGGTTTGGAATCGACAGTCACTTGGGAAAACTTGTACTGCCTGGGAATAAAACTGGAAATCAGTTTATAGTCAGAACAGTTTACAATGCTACCATCAATTATCCCTCCTTGTAAAACTCCCCACTCCAAAAATAACAACACAGTCGAATTTAAAAGAACAACTTCTAACGGAAGTTGTAATTAAACTAGCAATAAAAATATTAGCTGACCTTCATGTACATACCCTTGGATGTTTGATTTAAAGTACAGAACCATTTATTTGATTCTCATTTAAAAAAAAATTATAAATGAAAAGGACAACTTTCCTAAATTGTCTAAATTTAAAATCGGTTGAGTAGTTTCAGAATTTATCACAGTCAAACACTGTGACTGAGAAGTTTGATATATACAGGATTATTGGTAATTCAAAGGGTAGTAGGTGACATTTAGGTTGTCTATTTGCTATAAGTTAAATGCAAAATATCTAAATTGTTATGCATTGTTGGAGAGCTAAGACAACCTGCAAGCCAAGTTCTAGAATGTTTCTATATAAAGTATTTTAGTGGAAAATGATTTCAATGAAATATTAAAATCATCGATAATTATTGTTTTAATATTGATGAATAAGCAGTGTTTAATTGTTTTTATAAATCAGAAGAAAAAATGAGATTTAACTGGTAACTTTTTCTGCAACAAATTTTTATTAAAAAAGCTAAATAACAGAATCACTCAAAAATGGTTCACTTTTGCATAATGCTTATGAAGGTTTGAAATTGAAATAACCCTGTATACAGATATGTATATAAATATATAACATATAAATAATAATAATTCAAAAATGAATAAAGTTCTTTTACCTTTCTTCACAAATGTTGTTCTCGTGGTGTTGTAGGGAATGTCGTGGAAACACTTTTGAACAATGTTTGCATTCAGAGGGTAGTTCTGAAACTGTTTTCTCTACTGCCAAATTTCTGGACGCAGACGTTTTAGAAATCTCAACCCTACAATTAGGGCATGTTGAAGTTTCATCTCGGAGACGAGCGTCGGCAAGCAAATGTGTAAAGCATGGAGCACACATCAAGTGCCCGTTACTACACTGAAAATCAAGCCATATTTGTATGTTATATTATAGTTTTATATAAAGTAATTGAGTGTACAATTGTTAGAACATTACTTAGTAAACATTTTTACATACAATAGAGATTATATATATTTTCATGATATTTCGACCCAGATACATGACAGGATATGTGATGACCACCATCCATGGATGTGGATCAAAATACATTAAAAACTTGTTATTAAAACACAAAAGTTAGTTTTTTTTTCAATGCTAGATAACTCTGGATGAAAATTAATGATTCATCCTAAGGATAATGTTGTAACTTTTCAATTACACATAGAAATGTAAGGATACCTTTTCTATTGAAATAAAGTTTGCTTTCATGATTGTTATAGTAATATGTTGTGTAATAATTACAGTCATTCTAATGTTTTTGTAAGTACAAATGCAAAATTTTTAACGCAGTATTTTTTTTTGTCTAAACTATTGAAATTTTATACTTTAATTGTACTTTGTGTTGTCACTAATGGTATGATAAGGAATATAAACAATAGAAATGAAAATGTGTGAAAATTTTTTTATAGGAATGTCTTCCTTTGAAATATTGCAGTTATATAAATAAATTTAAAAAATATTATGTGCAGTTCCCACATGACAGAAGTGAAACCTTCAAAAATTTTGGCTTCAAGATAATGAGACGAATGTAAAATATTGGCAAGAGGATAATTGTAGATTCTAGTGATGATTTAATATTAACTCCCACTACTCCTTGATGGTCACAAGTGGAGGGAGCATGATGCAGACCACAACCAGAACCACGAACATAACATACACTGTGTAATAATTCCTATCTTGTTCTCTTCTTCGTTAATGTATATGAATTTTTTTGTCAGTCTCTTTTTGTTACCATTTTTTATGTATCATTGTCTAAATCACAATGAAGCTAAAGGTTTTAATTAATAAAAAAACTATAATACAGTTATATGTATGTGTGTGTTATGTTCTACCTGAACTGCTCATTGTTGGATCCTGAAATCAAACTGTATAAAAATTTAGCTCTATAACTTCACAATATCCATGTTAAAGATGATTGATAGTTCCAAATTAAAACTATTTTATTACTTTCCAAATACAAGAAAGTTTTTTTGCAATGTAAAATAAGCTTAATATTTCAAAATAACGTAGTATTTGAATGTAGTAATGAAATTACACTTTAATTTCATATGCATTAATAAAAATCGTATTTTTAATCCAATGTTTGGACAAGGATAAGGGATGTGCAAAGGTACTCAATAAAGAAAGAACTGTATATCTCCAATAAATATTTATTATCACGACACACAAGTATACATTGAGATTATACAGAATAGACAATAGAAACTGTACAATGTCACAAAGTCTTAAATAACAACTAACATATACAATGGACAATTACAATAATGGAATCTTTCATTAAATAAAGACAATTTGATTTATTACGATATAAAACACAAATACTTGGATCCAACTAATATTTTTACATAACACCTATTTACGATATTATGGCATTGACAGTTGTAACAATCGATGGTATAATCCGAAATATTTTATCACTGAGAGCTAATTTTCCGCAAGTGAAATAAATTTGATTGCCTTAAACTACTGTAATTTATAAATAATGACAAAAATAAAACAGCTGATCGAAACAAATGCGTTTATCAGCTGTTTTAGAATACCTGATACACAGCTGCTTGTGGTAAGTCGAGACAAACTGCGCAGCACAGAATGCCCCCCAGCCTGTGCTCCAGTTTCTCAGTTTCCTCAAATTCTTTGTCAGTTTTTCGCTTTTTAGGTGAAGGCCCCTCGTCCTCTTCCGCTTCCGCAACAATTATACTATCGCTAGACGATGGCACGGGCTCGCTCTCAGGTGCCTCAGCCATTTCGCGAGATGTTACACTTGTTACGACAAATAAAAACAAAAAACTACGTCAAATATTTCAATCACAGACTAATATTCAATTTTATTTACTTATGCTTGCTACATTGAATGGCAAAGGCAAAGATTATTAACTATACAGCCTCTTAATACTTAAAGGTGTTTTCTGCACTTTATTTTAAAATTTATTACATTATTTTTAGTTCTGCCGTCAAAATATTTTTTTAAGCTTTTAATTTTTGTTGTAATCTATTAAAGCCTTTTTTTTATTCTACAAAATTTGGTTTGAAATTAAAGCCCACCCTTCATTATCACTGCTCAGTGATGTCAAATGTAATATATTTTCTTTAAACAATATCTTGGAATAGCGAACACTTTAAATGGATTTACAGGAGTGTAGTCATTATATTTTCAATCCTCTTTTTTTTTAAGTCATACTTGTTTCAAATCATTATTCATGGTTTCAAAATTTAAATAGTTGGGATGTTCATGTAATTGAAATAATAAAATAAATATGTGTTTTATTAAATCTTCAAAAATACAAAAGTATTGGATACATATTTATCAAATAACTTCCACAATAATAATCATTATTGTATGGGTTCAAAAAATGTACAGATTCCTTACCAGTGTGTTAAAACCGTTTATAATAATAGTCATATAACATTTCAATTTATTTTAATCTCAATATCTCACATTATATACCTTATTATAGTTAATACTTTTACTTTATTTTATCTTTCTAAGTATCTACTTAGAAGATAAAAAAAGTATGGGAGTGAATGAACTGCTCTAATGAAAAAGAATAATTTAAAATACATTGTAGTGATGATGACAAAAAGGGACATTCAACCGAGTTTGTTGTGGGTCCATCTCAAAACGGGGTGTGAAGGTACCCTCTTAATTTTAAGTTGTCTAAAGTGCTGTAAAGGCCTACATGAATTTTTGAATTAGAACTCATTTAGAACAAAGATGGCAAGTCTTTTAACTTGACAATACTTCAGACAGTATATGTTTCCACTTTCCAAATAGGTCATTATGTCAGCCTTTTCGATACTCATCCATTTGACCCTGATGGTTGCTTTTATATCTGATAATTTTTGTATAGATTATATAAAAGTTATGTTTTCAAGTTAGTTTATATTTAATGTAGCTGTAACAGAATCATTTATCAAATTTAAGAACACTTATACAACAAAGTTACATTACAGCTGATATTACTATTATACAATAAATGTTATTAATTTATGAATATAGAATGTATAATGAAAAAAAGCCAACTCCTTTTGAGTATGTATAGCTTTTTACATTACTTTCTAACATTTTATACTCATTTCAGCATTAAAAGCAATGAGAGAATAGTCATTTTGAGATATTGGGTCATACTTTTGATTTCTTTGCAATAGATCCAAATGCTGATATGACTGTACCTTTTGTACCTGTAACATTGCTTGTGAGGGGTTGCTGCAACAAGCCTGGCTGTTTTATACTTGGCTTTGAAGCCACATTCGGAGCGGCTTGATCCCACTTTGACTTCCTCTTCTTGTCATCATCACTGTCAGACTTCTTTGCTACTCCACTTATGAAATCAATTTTTGACATTTTTTCTTTCCTCTCCTTCTCACGCTTTTCCATTTCTACTTTTTGTACTCTAGCCAACTCATCATAATAAGACTCCTTACCCCATCGTAATGGGTCATAGATTTCTGGTGGATAATTTGTATCTAGCTCATTTATATCACAAAACTGTATAAGTTTCTCATAAATACTTGGGTTCCTAAAGTTCTTTTTATCCTGAATTATCCTATTCATATCTAATCCTTCTGTCATCATTCGGCTGTAAAACTTGGCTATTGTGTCCTGCAATTCCTTTGGACATTTTCCTTGTGGTTCTGATGGAATAACAACCCCATCCTCTGAGTCATCAGGGTCTGAACGAGGAACTGCCTCGTCAGTATCTGTTTCCATTGATAACCTTCTCATGTCATCCTGATTCTCCGCATTTGGCGATAAAGGTTCTTCATCTGAAACTATAGTGTCATCTACATAAGAAACAAGTCTGCGTTTAGGAGACACAGGGGCTGATGAAGATTGCTTGTTGTCTTCTATGATTTGGGGACTAGCGGGTAGTGACTGTATTGCAACAGGCTCTTCTTTCTCTGGCGTTTGTTGTCCATCCTCCATGTCCTCCTCACCTTCAGAATCCGTGTATGTAGCAGTAAGAGAAGCTAAAGCTTGAGAAGTCATTATGGAGCTTTGTGAAAAAAATATAAGCAACTGATAGATAATTTAATATATGTAATTTAAATGCACTACTTAATCATAAAACTTCAAGCAATCATAAATAAAGTATTCTTTTTGTAATCATTCGAATTAAGAAAATAAGGATTTTGTTAGATGTCAAATCCAAATTTCCAATTGTCAAATGTCAAGTATGTTTTTTCTTTTAAATGGGAAAAGCAAAGATTTTAGCCTATACATTCTTTTCGGATTATAATGATATATTCTGTGGATCAGTTCATTGACCCGTGCGTTCGAGGACCAGCTGATTTTAATTTTGTAGATCATTGCTGTATTTTTTTAGTATAGTGTATTTATATTTTTATGAAACTATCGTTCCATTTAGCTATACTAATCTGATGGAGCGTAAATAATGCTAATAGTATGCTTTATTTACGTCTCATCAATAAAGATGTCATTAGTACTATCGTCTTCGTTTTCGGAAGCGATCTTCTAACATCTTATATTAAGAATTTTTGTCAAGGGTCATATGCGTATTCTCCATCTATATTATTGTCCATAAGTAGTATAATTCGATACATTTAATAATTATATATAGAATAAAAATAATATATAAGCAAAAAGTATTTACAATTATTATGTAATACCCTTTATTAAGCTGTTTAGTTTTAAATATTTTCAGCGGTTCTAATATTTTCGGGAATTGGTTACATTTTATATAATTATCAATATATTGCAGCTTTTGTTAATGGAGTACATAATACGAAATAAAGGATTGCAAAAATATGAATAAATAAATTTAGTCCTGTTTTATATAAATGTTATGTTTATTAACGTAGTTCTGTGATTAAAATAGTCTGTATCAGAGTGACATATACAACCAGATGTATTCTGTGATTAGTGACATTACATATCTATATCTAATCTGTGTTTGACGTTTCATAATTCATGGTTGACGATGGGGTGTTGGAGTTAAATAACTTGAAACACTTTTTAGGTTTCCTCTGCTATATTGTACAAACTATTGTGATATGAAATAACAAAGTAAGAAACTTTATGCTATCGGTTCCAAAATTTCCCAAGGGAAAACACCACGATGACGACCCAGCCCTGTGATAACACGGAGTTTCCGCAAGACATTATCTTGAAACCTCTGGCTCTAATCGGTCTGTCAGGACTGGATACAATTAATAATGCAATACACAAAACCATATGGGATGCCTTTTCTAATAACCGCCGTCCTGACCGCGCTGCTGTTAAGTTTAAGTTACTGAATAATACCTTCGAATTCCCTGTTGTTAAACCGAAAAGAAACTCATACGAGTGGTATATACCGAAGGGCATATTAAAGAAAAACTGGATATCTAAACGTGTTTCATTAATACCAGCAGTTGTAGTTATTTTTTACGATATGGAATGGAATGATCCTCAGTGGAATGAAAAAATTATTGAATGTGCTTCAAGGGTTCAGTCAATTCGTGCTGCGGTAGAGGGACACGCAACCCGCGTAGCCGTCGTCGTCGTGCAAAGTGGGCTCTCACCACCACCATCTGAATACATGCTTGGAGCAGAAAGAGCTCAAGCACTGTGTTCTGCCTGTGAAATACAATCTAAATCTTTATTCGTTCTTCCTCACAGTGACCATCTCATGGGTTACATAATAAGATTAGAAAATGCTTTTTATGACATTGCACAAAATTATTATCATCATGAGACAAAGAATGTTAAACAACACAGAGACCATTTAAATAAAACTACACATCAGTATTTATTTGTTCGACATCAGTTTAAATTGGGGTTTCTAAATGAATTAAAACAGGATTTGAGTACAGCTCACAAACATTATATGCATGCCTATAATAATTTACTTGAAACAAGGCAGGTTGATACAAATATACATGAAATAAGAACTGTAGCTGGTTATATAAATTATAAACTTTGTAAGCTACTCTTTGCATTAAATCTTGCTAGAGATGCAATTGCACAACTTAAATCACATATTGAACGATATAAAAACAGAATTGGACCAACTGAATTACTGTTTGAGCATTATGCTTGGATTGCAAGACAATACAGTGCCTTTGGTGAACTTTTTGATGAAGCAATAAGATTAGGCCTTCCTGCCATACAATCTCAACACCCTGGATTTTATTATCAGTATGCCGCCCAATTTACAGTAAAGAGACGTCAAGCCATGAGGTCAGTGTGTTGCGAAGCATTACAATATCCACAACCACCAGATCCCATGGAAGGTATCGTAGAATTTTATGGTCAACGTCCATGGAGACCAGGAAGACTAAGTGCTGATCCTCACGACCCTCAAAAAGAGCAAGCAGCAGTGCTAGCATTGCAGTACAATGAAAGAGTTTTTAATCATTCTGCCATGATAATTAGTTTTCTAGGTAGTGCTATTTCACAATTCAAAACTTTCCATTCACCAAGAATGAGAAAGCAGTTAGTTGTAGAAATGGCTAATGAATATTATTATTGTGCTGATTATGGTAAAGCACTTACGCTCTTAAGTCATATGCTTTGGGATTATAGAAAGGAAAAGTGGTGGTTTTTAGCTTCTCATGTTTTGAACAGAGCACTACAATGTGCATACCTTTCTGCAAAAATACAGGATTATATCCAGCTCTCTATAGAAGCACTGTCAAAACATATCCAAGTGCCAAATAATGACAAAAGTAGGATATTTAAGAATATTATGTCTGTTCTAAATTTTAACATCCCATCCCCAGAACCAGATCTACCCACATCTTCCTTAAATAAAGCATTAGAACTGTGGCAACTGGCTGTGGAAAAAGAACCCCTGGTTATTGTTATTGACATGGTCAATATTTCTAGTTTTCTCGAAGTTAAAACGAAGTTTAAGCAAGTTAAATATAGAATGGATGATATTATTGAAGTTGAATTGTTCGTACGTTTAACATATAATATTTCTTTAGAAATAAAGTCAGCAATCTTAACAATAGCAACAAATACAGAAACTATTGAAATTCCTATAATGGACCAAGGTAATAGCACTTTGAAGTTAGAAGGTGGAAAGGTTAAAAGATTTTCATGTAATTTTAAATCGAACCCACAGGATATTGGATCAGACTTAAATATTAAAAATGTTTCATTTATTCTTGATATGGAAAAAAGGCGGAAAGTGATAATGAATTTTAAAATTGAAGATAACAAGACTTTAAATTCAACCATCCATCCAGAGCTGCTTCATTTCATATTAAGTCCAAAGAGTGACTTTGAGTATGATTGTATAGTTCCTTTGACTACGACAACTATAGCAAGCAGGGAATGTAGATTATCTATTGGAATTGAAAATGAAGTCCCTGCACTACAAGGGGAATTGTTTCCAACAACATTTACAGTAATCAATAATGAAGAGTGTCTGGTGTATAATATGAATATAACTCTTTCTCTTCTAAGCTCCCCAGATAATCCAAATCCTGAATCAGTAACAGAGCTAAGTTTTGAGTATGGGAAACCAGAGACACAGCCTCTGAAATATCTAGTAGGTGATGTTGAAAGCGGTTCCAGTTATAAAAATACATTTTATTTAAAAACAAACAGAACAGCAACAGCAAGTGTTCAATTAAAAGTGTCATATAATATGGACTTTCAGGAAACACCAAATCTAGAATGTGTCAAAGATTTTACAACAAAAATAACAGTGATAAAGCCTTTTGAAGTATCAACTATTTTTACGGAAATGAATTTCATGCCAATCACAAAGTGCTTTGTGGATGATCCTTTTATTGTGATGCCTCAAATTAAAATTCTTAGTCCATGGAATTTACATATATTGAATACTGAGTTGGAAACTGTTGAATGTTTTAGATATGGAGATGGCAAGAAGCCAACTTCTTGTATTGATAATTTGGAAGTTGCTGAAAAAAACATAGCATCTGATGCCATTTGTATACAAGCAAATTGCAAACCTAAAGATCAACCTACAAGGGTTGGTTTATATAATATTATATGGAGGCGAAAGAGCAATACAGAAGGCCAATGTGTAATGAGTAGCACAGCTTTATCTGGTATTGCAATAGATGACAGTCCTGTTTCCATTGAAGTCGAATATCCAGAAGTTGTAGAACTTATGACTTCAGTGTCACTTAAGTGCACATTAATTGGCAGAACTAATGTTCCCATCAGACTCAGTTTGACAGTGGAAGGTACTGACACATATATATTTTCAGGATATAAAAAATTTTCAGTCACAGTTCCACCGAAAGATAAGTTTGAACTATGTTACAATATTCTCCCTTTAGTAACAGGGAATACTGTACCACCAAGATTAAAAGCCACAGTTCTAGGAGACAATACCAGACAGGATATAATAGCAGAAATCTTTGAAAAAAACTTTCCAAAAAATATATTTGTTATGCCTAAATATAATAAATGAATTGTTAGTCATTGTAATTTTTGAGGTTTGTATATAGTTGTGAACAAATATGTAATTATATTGTAGTTACCCTGTAATTATTAGTATAAATTCAGTTACTTATTTTTAAGTCTGTTTTGTTAAAGGAAAGCATTAAAATACTTTAAAAATTTATACAAAGTATTTATTTACTCAAACATTTATTTTAAAATTACATTTCAAGATTAATCCTTACGAAGTTCAAATTTCTCTTCTTGTATGCCATTGGCTGTGATGATGAGTATGTATATGCAATCCCCAGTGTAAATGTCACGTTCAGCAGCGCTAATAAACACATCTTTTAGCAGAGCTAGAGCCTTTTCTTTAAGGATTGGTGCTTCTGTAACATTCTGCATATTCTTTAAACCAATCTGATTGTCCAGTAGCGGTTGTAGCTGGGCTCCTGCTGATCCACCAGCGCGATAGTTCGAACGCTCACAGTGACCAATAGGATCATAACTATAAACACATCCCTTGCCATCAGCATCAAGGCCAGCCAAGACATTCGAAATATAGTATGGGAAAAATCTTTTATAGTATAACATGGTCGATAGCATTTGGGCGACGGCAGGAGTTGACATGGCCTTATTATGTTCGTGTTCGTACATTTGCATGCGTGCCTTAAGAAGCCTCGTTAAAGTAAGGGTGTCGCACCAACATCCTGTAGCTCCGAGTACAGTAAGATCTGATAGCTTAAATAATTTTTTTTGTTCTCTCGTGTAAATAGAAAATCCAGTACTCAGTCTTGTATCAGCTCCAATCACCGCGTAGTCTTCGCCGGCGATTGCTACAACACTTCCACCATTGTCTGCGTAAGGTTCAAAGCGTACCTGCTTCGCACCGGGCACGGCATATTCAGGAAAATTTTCGATTCCCATCATTTTCAATGCTTAACGTGAATTGCTATTTATGAATATGAAAAAATTCTAACTTAAAACAATTTCGGAATGAATGACATGCAGATTCAAAGTTTATAATGAATGTACTCCACAGATTATGTAGAGTACGTCAGACAGTTCAAACTCTATAACAATTACAGATTAAATATGATGGCTCTGTAATCACACAATAACATTTATTTATATACAGAAACAATTTGCAATATCTAAAATAATTAGGGAATAAGAAATACTTCTATTTACTTTATCACTACGTAACAGTGTTATAGAGACAGACACTATATCGCTACCGTAATAAATGTTACAGTAATTAAATGACAATGAAAATATATGCTCAAAAATATTAATATATAAAAAAATCGATTTAATGAAAAAATACTTGATTAAATTACAGTTACTGTATTTATTATGTTACTGGATTGTTGAAAATAAGCTATAAAACTCTTTTTTATAACAGATTAAGGTACCCTACAATTTTATTATAAAAAGTATTTAATCTGTTGTATGAAGCCATAGAGTAAATTTATACTGTAAAACGAATGCTATGCAGCCACGTCGGGTGTCAATATTCAATTTGTCATCTCATGTCAAATTTATATTAATTATTAACACAAGGGATTAGTGACAGGACAAAATATTGTCAAATAAATAAAAAGCCGGTCTAAAAGTGTTCAATTGAGTAGAAATGACTTCGTTAACCGCTGTTATTCCTAAGCTCTATCAAGAATATATAACGAAAACTCCCAAAAAGCTAAAAATTATCGACTCCTACCTTCTGTACGTGTTCTTAACCGCTGTCATCCAGTTCGTGTATTGTTGCCTAGTCGGCACTTTTCCATTCAATTCCTTCTTAAGTGGATTTATTTCTACAGTTAGTTGTTTCGTGCTTGGAGGTATATATATTTCATGATATCCGTTAAAAAAAATAGTTTCTTACAGATTACCGATATATATATTTTTTTAACTACTACTTTATTATGAAAGTGGGCCTACTATACAATGCTATTTAATGCGAAAGATTTAGGGAAGCAATATTTAGTTTTGTTGAAAGTCTTGACAGCTACAATTTTTTTTAAACTTGTGTCTAATTATTGTTTCAACATAATCATAGCTTTTCCTTGCTTAAGGAAAATATTGATAACCTGTATACCTCAGGGATAATTTTGAGATATGTATTGTCTGCCAACCTGTATTGGACCAGTTTGGTGGATCTAAAAACCATCTAGTGTACTGTTGAAGAGACCTCATTGAGCAATCACTTCCAATAGATTATACTTTATCAATGTTTAGGCATATTTGTCATAATTCTTCATATAAGTGCCAATACTGTGCAAAGCTATATTTTTGTGGTCAATTTAAGTTGTAAAGATATATATAAAGTTGTCTGAAATTGCTATTTAGCAATTTTTTTTGTATATGTGTTTATTTAGTAAGTTAATTTGTTATATTTTAATATTTAATAAAATAAACAAATAAATAAAAATAGATAATAATCAGTCAATGTGTAATTATAATGAAAATTATACTTTACAGTGTGCCTACGGCTGCAAGTCAACCCTGAAAACAAGCATGAGTTTCAAGGTCTCAGTGCTGAACGTGGTTTTGCAGATTTCATATTTGCACACCTTGTTTTACACATTGTAGTTGTTAATTTTATAGGTTAAATATTTTCTATTTATTTGTTCTGTTATGTATCCTTTAATTAAATAAAATATTATTTCCAATTCATTAGCGGTTTTAATTATTAAAGCACTTTATTTACATATACACAAAGATTTGTAATCTTTGTGTGTACGTAAATAAAGGGTTATTTTATTAGTTCTTAACAACTACCGCTTTATGTCCTGTCATATGACAGCTGCCTCCACACAAAACCAACGAGTTCACAGATAACTAATTAAAGTTAACAGCACTTCGTTTACATATCCCCCCACTTTCAATTAACACATGTATTCATAATTTAATGAAGACATGAAGTTATTTATTATTTTTATAAGAAGAAAATGTTGCCTGCTGTGGATTCAACCATGTGATTTCTGTAAACGAGAATTCGTACATATAAAGAAACCTGATCTTAGATTTATATCCCAAAATTAACAATAATATAAATAATTGCGTTTTATGAATTCATTAAATAAAACAGCTGACACAGAGTGATATACCATCTGCCATATTTGTCTTGGCTGCTCTACTGCACATTGTCGCACAGCCAGTTGTAATGTCACATGCGATAGATAAACGAAGAAATATAGAGGAGATGGAAAAAACAGTTTCACTTTAATTATAAATCAAATCAAAATATCTTTATTCAAGTAGGCATATTACAGCACTTGAATCGTCAAATTTTTGTTTTTTCCTTTCTTTTCCACACTCTAATTCTAATGTACGATCCGATCCCTGATGCCTGATGTGCCCTGATCCGAGAAGAGCCCACAACAAACTCAGTCGGGTATTCTGTTTTTTTGTTATCATCATCATTACAATATCATATTAGTTTAATGTATTTCAATTCAAATTAGAGCAGTTCGTTCACTCCCACGCGTTTCTATCGTCTAAGTACTCTTGCAACTTATAATACGATTTTTCTATCAACTTTCTTTTACCAAAGACTTTGAATTTATTAATAGATTGAATTTCTAAAACGTCTTGTGGGAGTTCATTATAGAAACGTATATAGTTACCCTTAAATGAGTTGTTAATTTTATGCAGCC
>JACTOM010000939.1:298340-334474 GCA_015832385.1 Elymnias hypermnestra
CTCCACTGTAATTTATTATCTAATGTTATACCTAAGAAAGCGGTACTATCTACAAGGTCTAGTTCCTCATTATTAAGTTTAACAATGGTTTGCGTTCGTTTCACATTAGGCAGAGTAAACTTTACACATTTTGTTTTCTTGTTATATATTATACGGACAAAATCTAATCTTGATCTTGATTATCTTGTTAACATGTTACCATTTACAGACTATATATAAGTTATGTGGTGATCACTTGTCAGGTAAAAAAAATATTAAAGAAAAGTTCCAGCGATGGATCAGGGAGAAGTCTTTCATGAGTTATAAGGTATAAATAAAAGAAAATATACTTTTATCATAATATTTTTTATTTTTGACTAGTTTCAATAAATTTAAATAACATTACATTATAGTAACACACTAATATTTGAAATCACAGCCTCATATTCGTTAGGCAAGCAATAATTTACTATTCATGTAACTATAATAAATGTTATGATATATTTAGAAATCAGGCTTTACTCAGCAACCTCGCCTAAAGAATATGAGAGATAGTTTGAAACAATCATGTCGCAAAAATGAATAGAACTTCAAGCATAACCACACTATACATACATGAGTCATAATT
This sequence comes from Elymnias hypermnestra, assembly GCA_015832385.1. Taxonomy (NCBI): domain Eukaryota; kingdom Metazoa; phylum Arthropoda; class Insecta; order Lepidoptera; family Nymphalidae; genus Elymnias; species Elymnias hypermnestra. The sequence continues at coordinate 298,948 of JACTOM010000939.1, forward strand.
TATTACAAATAATTACGATTAAATCCAAACTTTAAGAGCTTGGACTTAAAGTACATTTTCAAGAAACAAACCTGTGATATTTTGATGCCTAGATTGGAGGCTATCCTTAAATCACGTCACTCAAGCCTGTAAACGAAATGTGACATTAAAGTGCCAAAGATTGGGGAAGGGACAATGAATTTATGACATTCTGTGCCAAGAGAAAGGGAGGACAATAAAATGCGATATTGAGTGCCCAAGGTTGAGGGATGCTCAATGAATTATGACATTATGTGCCAAGAGAAAGGAGGGTTCAATGAAATGTGATTTAGAGTACCCAAGGTTGGAGAAGCTCAATGAATTATTACATTTTGTGCAAAGGGAAAAGGAGACTAGTGAAATGTGATATTGAGCGCCATAGATTGGTGGAGTTGGTGGAGGGACAGTAAATTATGACATTCTGTGCCAAGAGAAAGGGAGGTTCAATGAAATGTGATTTAGAGTGCCCGGGGTTGCGGGACGCCCTATTAATGATTACATTCTGTGCAAAGAGAAAAAGGAGTCTAATGAAATGTGATATTAAGCGCCAAAGATGAGGGGGAGGGACAATGAATTATGACATTCTGTGCCAAGAGAAAGGGAGGCCAATGAAGTGTGATATTGAAAGCCAATGGACGGAGGAGGCACTGGAATGTGACATTGAGGGCCGAGGAAAAGGGGGCCAATGAATTATGACATTCTGTGCCAAAAGACAGGGGGGAAGAGCAATAAAATAGGGCATTGGGTGCCACACGTAGGAGAGAGTGTAGGTTTCAGAGTTAAAAGTCTGCAGCTTCAATTGAATTATGCCAAAATTGCGAAAGGCAGGAGAGGGGAGAGGGAAAATCTATAAAAAATGTTTAACAGAATTTATAGATGGCTCCTTATTTCAAAACGTACATTAAATAAAAGCAAGATTGATTTTACCAAGAATTATTTATAACAAATTATCAATCATGCCATCTTTACACTCAATTAAGTACCACTAGCAAAAGAAAAGTTGCAAGAGATGAATATAATTCAACAACAATGTACTTTAACGCTAAATTATATCAAATTTTATACATAATACAATATATTATTTGTAGCCTCATGTTACTAATAGTAAATTTAATAAAACATACCAAAATATGTTAAAGTAATACAAAGATTACTGTACAAGTAAAAAAACTGTATAAATAAAAGAAATGTAATAGCATTGTCTTGATGTTTCCCTGTTTTATTTAAACTTTACTATTGTGCAGAAAACCTTTTTGTTGTAAATTGTTCCAAGGGCCCAAGTTTGTTAATGTCATTGTGTTATAGATGATGTTATTATAAATGTAATGTGTTTATACTCTGTTAGCTTGTATACATTAAAAAAATTAATTATTATTAGTATGTATGATCTCTTCACCACCCAGCTACTTTAACACAATTTCCTTCTCCTGAAGGTTGTCTGGAAGAAATCGCCTTTTGTACCATTTATTTGTATAAGCCTTGTGCATTCATAATTTGTTAGTGTTTTTAAGGTGTACAATAAAGAGTATTATTATTAGATAAACAGAATCCATTACTTCTGACATTATTGATATTCTTTCTTTTCGCTGTCATTATGATGCAATTATAGCAAAGTCTTCCAAACTAGCAGGTTTCATTTCGCGACAATTGAAGTTGTTCCAAGATCCGAACCTTGGACTTCTGATTTATTTTTCACTTGTGCGAAGTATCTTGGAATACTGTAGCCCAGTTTGGACCCCATCCTATAGCGTTCATTGTGATAGGTTAGAACGTGTTCAAAAACGCTTTCTCTACCACTTATCATATCATAACAGGAGATGCCGTGAGTTGAAATCATAAGATTCACGTCTAAAACAATACAATTTACTTTCCTTAAAGAACAGACGCAAAATGTTAGACATGATCCTGGTTTTTAAGATTTTAAACGGTTATGTTGATTCTCCAGAGATGTTAGAACGTTTACAATTTTGCATTCCACGGTCTTGTAGTCGCTTGCAAAATCGAAAGACATTTCAATTGTCAATTTGTCGTACAAACATAGTACTTGCTCTCTGCTAAACGTATACAATTGTGATATGTTTTCGTTTTCTCTGGCCTCTTTCAAACTGTATGTCAAAAATCTTTTTGTTTAGTTTTAAGAGTAATTTTAAAATTTTAGTTTATCGAAGCAAACGAAAACAGAAAGTTAAACCTAAATCGCTGCAGAAGAATAATAATATCAATACCCTAGTCTTTCACTCATCCCTGACCTGAGGTCTATCCTGCCTGTTCTGCCTCCCCCAGTTGTATTGGTGGGTGATCTAAAATTCACACCACATAGCTCGGGTTTGCTATGTTATTGTTGGAAATATTTAAGTTGACGCCTACTTCACGCAAGCTGTGGTCACTTCGAGTAGGTAACAATCCCGCACAACACATCTAATGACTATTGTAATTGTAATGCTAGGGATTGTTGCCAGTTTAGTGACCCAAATTAAAAAAAAAAAATGTATTTAATTACCTCATACACAAAATCTTTTCAATAGAAATAAAAACTTTTGGTCAATTACGTTGTGTTTTATCGGATAACGTAATCTTTGTATTTTAATTATGTTGGCTTTGATCGAATTTCGTTATTTTTTTTTTGTTAGTTACGTTGGCTTTGATTCAATTCCGTTACTTCTTTTTGTTAATTACCTTGCCTTTGATCCAATTAGAATATTGTATTTGGCTAATCACATTATCCTTTATCGAATAACGTAATCTTTTTTGTTTAATTACGTCGTATTTGATCTAATTATGATTTTGTATTTGGCTAATCACGTTATCTTTTATCGAATAACGTAATCTTTTTTGTTCAATACGTCGTCTTTGATCCAATTCCGTTACTTTTTTTGGTTTATTAGGTTGTCTTTGCTCCAATTACGATATTTTATTTGGCAAAAAAAAACGAAATTCGATCAAAAAGAACGTAATTAAACAAAAAAGATTACGTTATTCGATAAAGGATAATGTGATTAGCCAAATACAATATCAAAATTAGATCACGTCTTTGATCGAATTTTGTTTTTTTTTTTTGTTAGTTACGTTGGCTTTGATTCAATTCCGTTACTTCTTTTTGTTAATTACCTTGACTTTGATCTAATTAGAATATTGTATTTGGTTAATTACGTTATCTTTTGTCGAATAACGTAATCTTTTTTGTTCAATACGTCGTCTTTCATCCAATTCCGTTACTCTTTTTGGTTTATTAGGTTGTCCTTGCTCCAATTACGATATTGTACTTGGTTAATCACGTTATCTTTTATCGAATAACGTAATCTTTTTTGTTCAATACGTCGTCTTTGATCCAATTCCGTTACTTTTTTTGGTTTATTAGGTTGTCTTTGCTCCAATTACAATATTTTATTTGGCTAATTAAGTTATCTTTTATCAAATAACGTAATCTTTTTTGTTTATTATTTTGTCTTTGCTCCAATTACGATATTTTATTTGGCTTATTACGTTATCTTTTATCGAATAACGTAATCTTTTTTGTTTAATTACGTCGTCCTTGATCTAATTTTGATATTGTAAATGGCTAATTACGTTATCTTTTATCGAATAACGTAATTTTTTGTTTACTTACGTTAACATTTTAACCAATTGATGGTATAACGGTGTATATATATCAGTTTGGTTAATAGATTTCATTTGTATAGCAAAATGGAACGGAATGGAACTGGAAATAGTAAACCTGGACCCCCAGACACTTGTTATGAGTCTAAACGATTTATAGTACAATATAAATACATTTTTAAACATTAACAGTTATCTACTTTTACATTAGGCGTATTTTATATTTATTGGTATATGTTAAAACCTTCACGAGGGCAGAGGGAGAACAATAACGAATCCTAATTTACCAATTATTTTACGAGTAATTTGCTGTGTTTATTATGATAAAATTTCATGAGGATTTAAAATTTAATACCTAACTTATAACCTATGGACATTCATAGTTTGAAAACGCAACTCGACGTTACAAAAATACACTCTTCAGTATAGTAGAAAAATAAAACATTAAAGGACAATTTTTACAAACTAACAGTGATATTATTTATGCGCTTTGAATTTCACGTTCTAAGCGGCCTAAGTAAGTTTAATTCCTATATCCTAACGTCGAAAGAGGACTCCAATATACACTGGGATAAGTTATGTCTAGAAATCCTCGTGTTAATTATTTGAACGTATGCTTTATTTGGGAGGGGCGATAATGTTCAACCGACATTTTATAATCAGATTTGAAAATATATTTATTTATTCTAGCTTTTACATCCGGATTAACCCGTTCTTAGTGATCATTTACATCGTGAAAGTACACTTTCAAGTCACATTCTTGTATATAAGTTTTCGAGATGTCGTTATGAATATATGTCGTTATATATCAACTGTTGATTGCACGGTTATCCGTTCTTAGTGACCGATGTAGTTCATCGCGAATTTTGATACATTTCGAGTCAATTTCCAATATTGAAAATGTTTTTAAAAGTTTCGCTTATTGTTTTATTGATTCAGGTCTAGGGTATATGCTCATTGTCTATGGTATATGTCTATCGCACACTAAACACGGAGTAGCGTTGGGTTAGAGTGAGATAGGTTTACGTTACGTTACGAAATGTTTTAACCTCCCATAAAGAAGTTATCATTTCGAATTAAATTTATTTCGTATTATGTAACAGTCTGGACTTTGATTGTCGATGTTTTAGCGACGAAGCCTTCAAATGTAACGGGAACCAGCCCTGTACATCAAACTCGTTCCACGAGTATTTGCAACGAATATTGTAATAATTTAAGTGATATGAAACATCGTGTGCTGTAAATAAGTGTGTAGCAAGTGCAAAAGACAAGTGAGAGCGTATAAACGGCCTAACAACTTCATGAGAACTTTCTCAAAATAATATTTATAGAATACATTATGAGATAGGTAACATAAAATCCATTCCGCTTGTAACGTAAATTAACTGTTATAATCACATCGATGTCGACAAGTTTTCAAATGTCGATATCGGTAATAATATGAAATGTAATTCATAATGTAACGTCAGTATCGATATTTGCGATATCATTTTTCAAATATCGATATATTTTTTTTAATTCTCGATATTTGTCGAACTCTTGAAGAAAACATATTGGCATCGATATCGACATTTATTTGTATAAATAACGATTTCGAAAAAAAAACCTTGTCATGAATGGTGAGTATATAAATGTAACGCGCGATGTTTCACTTCGGTTTTCGGTTATCGGTATCGATATTTGCGATATCTCTTATGAAATATCGATATTGGTAAAAGTCTTTAAGTATTGAACATATAGATATATTTTATTCGGGTAATAACTTTAAGTATCTTTAATAATCACATCGATATCGATTTGGCTAAAAATCTTAGTGTTAAACATCGATTACATAAACGTAACTCGCTTCGCTTGAAATTTTTGTTAAATTCAGTATCCAAATCGATAATATCTTCAATCAAATATCGACATGGCGAAAAATCTGATATAATTATAGGGCAAGTATATAAATGTAACGGGTTTTCGGTTATCAGTATCGATATTTGCGATACCCCTTATGAAATATCGATATTGGGAAAAATCTTAAAGTATTGAACATATAAATATATTTTAGTCGGCTATTAACTTAATAATTAAATCGAATCGATTTTTCAAATATAGATTTCGGTAAAAATGTTAGTGTTAAAGATCAGATTCATAAACGTAACTCGAGTTGTCCAATCAAATATCGATATTGAGAAAAATCTTATATAATTGTAATGGCAATGTATTGTTTGAAAGTTTTATGAAATTCACATTGCGTTTTTCGAATATCGACATCGGAAGGCATTGTATCGTTTTAACTTGAGCGTCAAACAACCGTGTCGTTATCAATATTACCGATACCTTTTTTCAAATATTGACATTGGTAAAAAAAACGTAAACCGATATCGGATCTTTAATCAAGTAACAATATTGACAAAACCCTAATATAATTGTAACGCGATATATCGACGTAACGCGCATTGTTTCGATTGTAACTTAAATGGTATCGATATCGGTCATTTCTAGTTTCAATCGATATCGAAATCGATAAATGTTATATGCTTTTAGGTATATATAAAGTACTTCGAAAGATTAATTGAAGCGTTACGAAAATTAATATCTAATACATAAAATTATTGTGTCACAGTTTTAATGTTTGAACTCCGAAACGGCTTATCCGATTTTGATGAAATTTTATAGGTATATTCAGTAGGTATCAGAATACGTTTATGAATAATTTTTACACTACTAAAAGGCCGTTCATGTATCATGTAAGCACTGTAGGTGTGGGGTGGGGGTCTTTATTTTGCTTATTTTGTATGACATGGGGGGCAGGGGAGTCAAGATGATGATTATGCCATCGGTACTTATTTACTTTTCTTACAAAAAATTAAAATTAGTTTCCGTAGTTTTTATATTCAACAAAAATGTTTATAATCTTACGAACATATCGTAAGATTATATTTTTGTTACTCTATGTTGAATACTGTAGCAGAAAAATGTAATCTCTATCCCGAATCTATGTTCCTATTTTTTAAATTTAAATTATAACTATGATATAAAAAATACATTTATATTTAAAAATAAGGTAAGAGCTTTGCTTACTTTTGCTGACAAGGGGGATGTGGGGGTAAATAATAGTAATAAATCTGCTTACGTAATATTTGAACGGCCCCTAATTAAGTACACATGAGTGTAGACATAGTTTTATAGGGAAATAAATTATTTTATACTTGACACCACGCCGTAAACATTCAACGAAGTTCACCCAAAAAAATTTTTTTTGCTGTGGCATTAAAAAATAACATAAAACGATCTATTTTCAGCCTTCTATAACCGACCCCTATTTTAAAATTGTTATTATAGTGCAACACGTTTACTGGGTCAGTTAGAACACTCTTTTTAAAAAATCGTAACGGGAGTTGGTAGAAAACCTGTCGGTATCGGTGATATCAGTTCTGAATAGTCGATATCGACGTTGGGGTTTTTATGACAGAACGGAATCTGCTAACCGTTATCGCTATCGACATCGGTGCCTGGTCTCGTGCGTCGTTGCCGGCGCAGGGCCGTGGCGGGGCTGGTGGTGGGGTGCTGCGCCATCTTCGTCAGGTGGTACATGGTCTTGTACGCGCGGGGGACGGGGCGGCGTCCTCAGCTGCGCGCGCTGCGGGCTGCGGCCCGCTCGAGGTAGCGTTGCCGTGCGGACGCGAGCAGCGCTTCCTTACGCCGCCGGAGCATCGCCTCCCTCTCGGACGCGTTTTGAGAAAACTGCATCCCCGTCGATACCGGCTCGACGCTGATAATCACATTTTCAACAATCAAAATATTGTCACGCACCCTTGGATACAGCTTAAGTCAAAGATAAATAGTCTGTACACCGTGCGTCATCTAACTACGGGCATGTTTTTCGACCCGCTGAATACGACTTCCAACTCAGTTTAGGTCAGAGATCGAGGAACTTTTTTAATTATTACCCCAAAATATTTTTGTGTAAGTTGATCAGCATCTTTCATATTTTGGCTAGCCGGAGTGCGACGCGATGTGCGGGTTGGATGCTCCAGCATAGCCGTGGAGAAGGATTATAGTTGGCAGATGATTTATACATATGAGCGGAACATGACTTGACGGCGCGGATAACAAGCAACGACTGATCTCTTCGCGTGGCTGTCGAAATCTTCTCTTCGGAATAATTTGAATTTGAAATTTTCTATTCGAAATTATTTGAATTTATTTTATTAGCACACGCGAAGAGGCCAGTCGCAAAAGGTTTTATATAAGTTCCCTACAATATTATATATTTGAATGGGTAGCATTTACATTAATTTTGGCAAATTGCTCTACAAATAAAGAACATACGTATAAATTCTTCAATGAGTTATTTCCTGTATATTAGTGAAAAGTGCTTATAGGCTTTTTACAGGCTCTAGATTATCGCTACACCAAATTTCAATCTATTTTGTAAAATCCGTTCCCCTACCACGGCAAAAGGAATATTCCTATAAAATTTCAAGTCCCTACGCCTTATGTGATGAGTCAATAGTTAACAACCCCGCAACCCTCCAGGTGGAGTTTCGTGAAATCCGTATTTAGCTGACCTTTACACGGCAAAAGGAATAATCCAAGCAAATTTCAAGTCCCTACTCCTTATGGTTCCAGAGATTTATTTATTTATTTATTTATTAGGAAGCCAACGTTGTATACAATATAAAATGTGACTTAACATAATATTAATTGAGAATATCTATATTGTATACCCCACTTACAGGCTAACTCAGCATGCACAATTTCGGACATTCTTATGTAAGTATATCTTATTAAAAAATAAATACAATAAAAACTAAACTAACTATTTGAAAACTATACATAAAATAAGATTGGTTATAATAATAATAAATATTTATGAAATTAAATCTAAAGTTACAAAAGAACAACACAACAATATAGAACCTAATGGGAATACATATATTTTATTATTTTCTTTTTAAATGATTTGGCCGAGTCGTTAAATATATCAAGCTTAGCTTTTTTAAATATGTTATTATATGATACCACCATTCTATTAAGCGGAGCAGTTTTACCTAAATTAGTTTTAGCAAATCTTGGCCTAAAAGTTTGCATATTTTTAATGTGAGATCTAGCGTTGTAATTTGGTACGGCGAGTCTAACCCTACTTAAAAGTTCTGAGCTATCAACGTCAAAATTAACAATTTTTTGTAAGAAACAAAGGTCCATTAATTCTCTACGGTTGGAAAGTGAGGTTGTTTTATAAAATTTTAAAAGATCGGGGTAATTAGGTATATCCTGTAATATTTTGTCCTTGTAAGCTAAGTGTCGTAAAAATTTCTTTTGTATTCTTTCTATTCTATCTTTTTGTACTCGATAATATGGATTCCATGCTACAGAACAGTATTCGAGTTTGCTCCTTATTAGTGTGTTAAACAGGGTTATTTTTGTCGATGATTTTTTAAATTCCTTGGTATTCCTAATAATGAAGCCTAATAATTTAAGAGATTTTCGTATTAAATCGTCTATGTGTGATGTGAAACTTAGTTTAGTATCTAATTTAATCCCAAGGTCAACTATATTTTTAACATCTATTAATATATTGCCATTTATATTATAATCAAACTTAAAATTCCTAACCTTTCGACTAAACGTAATACTGTAACATTTTAAATGATTCAATTTTACATCATTATTATTACACCAAATGGAGAGTCTATCTAAGTCTCTTTGCATATTGATGGAATCATTAATGTCTTTTATTTTTGTATAAATTTTAAGGTCATCCGCATAAAGTTGAAACTGACAATATTTGAAGCAAGTAGTTATATCGTTGATAAATATTCCAAACAATGTAGGCCCAAGAATTGAACCCTGTGGCACTCCAGACGTAGCGACAAATGTTTTTGATTGATAACCCCCGATAACCACATTCATTTGACGATTTATTAGATAGGATTCTATCCAATTAATAAGATTACCATAGATACCGTAACATTTGAGTTTTTCTAGTAAAATGTGGTGGTCAACAACATCGAATGCTTTAGCAAAATCTGTGTAAACGCAATCGACTTGATCAGTATTATCAAGTGCTGCTGAAATATCATCTACCACTAAAGCCATATTTGATGTAGTAGATCTTTTTTTAATAAAACCATGCTGTTCATCAATTAAAATTGATTTAAAATGCCAACTTAACCCCTCGCAGATAATAGATTCAAATATCTTTGAAAATACCGACAATATACTTATAGGTCTGTATTTTGTTACATCCTTTCGATCCCCACTTTTAAATACAGGCACTACTCTAGCCGTTTTCCATAAACTCGGGAAAATACCTTCATACAAAGATCTATTATATATTTTAAATAATGGTTTTGATAAGCTCCTTGCACAATTGTATACAAAAATTGGTGGTATGTCATCAGGACCAGCACTTTTGTTTATATCTAAACATTTTAATTTACTTATAACATCTTTCTCCGTTATACTTACATTTCTAATTTGTGAGCTATTGTTAGGATTTATAGTACTAATAGGTTGTTTCAACAAATTTTTTGAAGGTAAATACATATTTGAGAAGTGGTTGGCAAATTGATTACAAATATCTGATCCATTGGAGAAAGTACTATCATTATATGTCATTATTGCAGGAAAATCACATTTGTTAGTTCGTAGGGTTTTTATGTAAGAATGGAAAAATTTCGGATTCATCTTAATATTGTACTCCACCTTTTCTATGTAGTTTTTATAATCTATATGTATAATTTCTTCGCATCTATCTCTTAATAGTCTAAATTCAATTTCGTCTAGTGGATTATGATATTTTTTGTACTTGATTCTATATTTGTTTTTTTCATTTAATCTTTTAATGAGGTTTTTCGAATACCAGTCTGGATACAGAGATTTGTACTTAGTTGTTTGCCTTGGAACACATTTTTCAATTATTTTACGCAACTCAGAATAAAAAATTTCAGTCATAGTGTTCACATTATCACAGTTCCTAAACAATGTCTCCCAATTGGTATTTGTAAGGTATTCATTAATTTTTTCAAAGTCTGCATTCCTAAAGTTGTATTTTATTATCGAGTTAGGAGTTAATGGCATATAATTATTGTTCAATTCAATATAAATCTCCAGTGGCGGATGATATTTATCAATTGAGCAAACGGCAAAATTACTATGAACTATTTTATGAGATATCGTGATGAGTCAATAGTTAACATCCCCGCAACCCCCCTTACGGGTGGAATTTCGTAAAATCCGTTCATAGCTGACCTCTACTCGGCAAAAGGTACTTAGTTATTTAAGGAACTTTTTAGACATATTAATCTTAATGACATTCTTTTAAATTTAACAAATATTTGTAATTATTTTTGTTTTTCCTAATGTATGTAAGTAATTGAGCCTTCGTTGCTAAATAAATTATTATATTATATATTTAAGTAGGCTCAAAAAGCACTTTTTATCATCCGAGGTCCCTGGGAAATTCTTTTGATGTGGCCCTACCGCAAAAATCATCACGTACTTAATCTCCAGCAGGATTAATTTAGGAAATTGTATTATCTATTATCACCATATATATATATATATATATATATATATGGCAGACCCCTCACCAGGGGGACCGATGACATCAGGTGGGTCGCTGGCAGTCGCTGGATACAAGCGGCGTAAAATCGGGCCCATTAGAATTCATTAAGAGAGACCTTTGTCCAGAACTGGACGTCCATCGGTTGAGACGATTACGACAACGATTGTCTAATTTGTCTTCAGTCTGGACTGGTGGGCTTCAGCCCTGGCTACCACCCTACCAGCAAATTATGTCTTTGTTACGGTACGATGCTAGAAACCGTAACGGGTATATCGCCTCTTACCAGATTAACCCGCTTCTATCTTAGACTGTATCATCAGGTGAGATCACTGTCAAGCGTTAAACTGTCACCAATAAAGAGTTATCCAACACTAATAACAATTTTATTTTCAAGAGCATGGATTTATGAGTAATATTAAAGTATCTTACGGATGATCATTGGTGTCCGTGTGTCGCGATGGGGTGGCGGGCTGAGGCTCCACGTCCCGTTGGGGTGTGGGTTGCATACCTGGAAAACATTACGATTATAAAATTAAAGAATATTTTCTAAACCAAACCTGCGATATAGACGTAAATTTGGGGATTATCATCTAAACAATGTAACATCGCTTAACATTTTAGTCAAGTGCTGACCTTTAAGCAAAAATAATTCTTTTGCGCGTCTTAACATTTACGAGCGAGAGAGGGAGAAGACAGTAAAATCTCTCTCCCACCGCCGAAGGTGGGATATTGCATGTTTACGCACTTCCTCGTGTCTCCGTGAATCCTCAGTCAGATTAATTCGGGATGGTGCCTCATTCACGAATGATGAGGCGTTCCCTAGGTTTAGGAGGGTATTTCGAGGCTTTCTCTATCGCCGAGTTACACTCCTAACCCATCTGGGTCGGGATACGTGCCTAAAAGAATTTCCCAGCGAAAAAAAAAGGTGTCTTAACATGTGAAATTGGAAAAGCGTGATGTGTGTTTATGAGGCCCGTGCCCAGAAATGGGATGACATAGGTTGTAACAAACCTGGCAGTGGTAGTCGCCCCTCTAGGATATTGTCCAGGGTGAGGTCAGGGGAGCGCGACGCAGCGAGGTCAGCGGCTAATAAAGCACGAGTGTACTGTGGAAACACTTGCTGCACCTGCGAATTTACGGCATTTTTAGACTAGGCTTCCCTATGACAAAATTATATAAAATTTAAAAAAAAGGATTATTAATTACATATACAGTCGTGCCTGGATAACAGAGAAACCTCTTCAACTGTGAAATAAATGGCAATCCCTTGGTCTCTCTCTAATCCAGTCCAGTCCAATCCACAAGTGAATTGTCTTGTTCAAGAGTGCAGAATTAATGCAAAAAAATTAATTACTTAAAATATACAAACAATGTCTGCTATGAATTGTTAAACCTGCTTTTATTAATAAGCGGCTTTATAAGAATAACGAATTCACAAGTTCAAATTTGTGTGTTTATGACTGTTTCCCAGTAGTCTTATTTCATTAATTTTGCATAATATATGATACTTTTAAATTAACTTCAATTTATATTCTTAACAGATTTATTCGTTGTTTAATATTTATTATAAATAAAATAAAATTGAATCTGCAATTAAAGTAAAGCCCGCCAAACGTTTACTCGTTGCATACTGTACTTTTGCCAGTCACATCTGAAAAACGCATATGGCTCGTTTTGGCGGGAAATGTATTTAGAGATATAGTAGTAACAGCAAGCAACTAGGAAGGGTTGGTTATTAAACAAAGTCAGCGAGTATACATTTCTTTCTGTTTTATTCTTCTAATTTGTTGAACCAGCATTATCGAACTGTTGTGACTCAGAAAGGGGGCTCACATTATGATTTCCTTAATGGCAAGTAATAGTAATGTCTGTTTATTAAAGGCACCGCTATCCATCATGGCCTCACCTGATCAATCATGGCCTCGAGCAAGAGGGGCGCAGGTCGCTCACGCACACGCGTCACCTCCACCGAGAAACTCGGCAGCCAGGACACGTAACGCGACCCTGCAAACAGGACCACTCATATACATTTCATTTTATCGTTTATTTATATTAAACTAGCCTGTTATCACGCAAGATTAAGAAGCATGGAGTCTGAAAGAAGGCCTTCAGGCATTTGAGGTCTGGTGACACCGTCACATATTTGGGTATGACACGGAAACTTATGCACACCCTCAAAAGGCTTAATTAGTAAGTGCATAGCCCTTATAATGATGGGGAAAAGGGCGGGCTGGAAGCAGGAAAAGTCGTGGCTCCAAAATATACATGAATGGAAAGAAATAAAGTCCGCATCGCTGTTGTTTCGTTTCGCAATTTTGAATAAAACATATATGATTTTATGTTATGGTTTTGGGCCTTGAAAGGTACCGCCTGCTTCAATTCATAATGATGGGGAAAATCTCCGGAGAAGGAGATGTAGGGCGAAGAAAAGAAGTCATGGCTACGTAACATAAGGGAACTGGCATAAACTTTGCCATATAATGAACACGACGATTCTATTTGGGAATAGCATTTTTGGTATGGCGCCTCAAATTTATAATAATCTGCCATCGTCTTTAATAGACAAAAATTTAGGTGTTGCCAAATATAAACAAAGAAAAGATAGATGCATTCGAAATGTGGTGTCGGAGAAGAATGTTGCGTATGCCACCCGCGAAGAGGACGAATAAGTTTATCTTGGAGCAGCTCCGACAGACTTCGTTCTGTCAAAATGATTTGGAATGTGGCAGATTTCAGTTTTAAGAATGATTTGACAGCAGTACTAAATATCTTTAGCTCATACATTTTTGTGACTTTATTTAATTGGATGTTCGTCTCGTTGCCTAGTATTAGATAATATGTAAATAATTGTAAATATTATTACTATTTTTTTAGTTTACTTTCGTTTCTTTCTTCATTGCTTGTTTTTAGTGGCCAACCAGTAAGTGGGTTTGAAGTAATTACTTTTTGTTATTTATTAAATCTCTACATTTTCCTATTTTAAATAAGACCTTAAGTAATTTAAAACCTAATGTACACAGCCATGGACATGGTTAAGTTTGAAATACTGATTGACTTTAATGATGGAGAGTGTACCTCTCCATCATTAAAGGTGGAAGTAGAAGAAGATTAAGTTACGACAAAGAATGAATGTTTTCTTTCTATGGCACTAGCTAACATATCAACGTCTTCGTCAAATAGGGAGATAGATAGTGAGTTAAGAGAAAGAGAAAGCAACTTTTATTATCATATAAAGAAGAGAGAGTAGAGATACTGTCTAGTGTATAATCTTGGGAACTTTTTTTACAATTTTGAAGAGGAGCAAAACCGCTATATTTGATAGTATGGCCTTCTACACGCAAGCTCCCAAAGGAAGTATACTTTCTCGTTTTTGCATCCTTTTTTATTGATATACCGTGATGTGATATAGCCTTTTGGATAAATGGGCTATACTACGTGTTTGCCCAAACAAAAAGAAACTACTGTAATTTTGGCATCGATACTAACCCCATTTCCTATTAATTATATAGATAACATTTAAAATTGCCAAATCATATATCTCATATTCAAACCTAATAGAGTAAAAGACTTTTACAAGTTGGTATGAAACTGTGAAATTTTACCAGCAATTTAACTACTTCAACTGACCTAATCACCTATTATAATTATAATATATGACGAAAGAAAGAAAGAAACAACAATTTCCATACTAATTTAAAATGTAACTACTCTCTTTTATCGCATAATTGGTAATTAACCAAGTGTACCGTTAATTAACTTTAATTATTGGTACACTTGGTAACATTGTTTACTTTTATAATATAATAAAATATACATATAAATAGAGATGAATTGACTGTTTGTTTTATGAAAATATTGTTATACTAAGAGTTGCAGCAACTTCGTCGTGGAATTGCATTTGTAATAACTTGGCTAATTATATTACAACTTGTAGTGTTTCGCTACAAATAGCTTAATGTCCTTTCTGAGGCTCTAGACCAGTGTTTCCTAACGTGGTGCCCACGCCACACAAGAGGGAAATTTGATAATTAAGGGGGGGGGGGGGGGCGCAATTCAAAATTAGGGACTTGGATGGCCCAAAATTAAAATAGAATAAGAATAGGACGAATTTAGGAAATTCTTACTTCAGATAAGAAAGTATTTTCTAATTTGTCTGAGTCTGGACTGATGGGAGGCTATGGTCGTGGCTAGTTACCACCCTACCAGCAAAAACGTATCGCCAAAAAAGATATATGAGATATATCGCCTCTTACCCAGATTAGCGCGCTTCCGTCTTAGACTGAATCATCACTTACTATCAGATGAGATCACAGTCAACCGCTAAACTGTCAGCAATAAAAAAAATAATTTCAGTTTTTTATTACATTGTTTATAATTTCATAGTGATTTCTTCCTAAAACTTATCAATTATATTTTTTTAAAAGAACAAATTGATTTTTAAACATCAAATTATGGGGCGTATTTATTTAGTTGATTTACCAACAGATTATACACTATACTGAGTTTAAAATAATAACAAATAAGTATATTTAGGAAGTAAATCCAATTACAGGCAAACCAGCATGCGTTTTTAATTGCATGTTTTTATTGCTGACAGATTAGCGGTTGACTGTGATCTCATCTGATGGTAAGTGATGATACAGTCTCAAGATAGAAGCGCGTTAATCTGGTAAAAGAAGATATACCCCCATCGTACAGGAACACAAATACAAATTAGAAAATACAATTTCCTAAATTCGTCCTACCGGGGATCGAACCCGGGACCTCCGGTAGCAAAGCGAATACTCGCACCACTGCGCCAGCAAGGCTGTCGAAATGTGCGGGGTTGCAAGTTTACATATTAAACAACTATATAATGTAAATGAGAGTAGTAAATTAAACTGGTATGATGTGAAAGTTACAATGAAAAATCAAGTTCTACATCTAAATTTTGAAAATAAAAACTTGAATAGAGATCATAGGTACATTATGTGGTTCTAGCTCTACTAAATTGACGTAAGGGGGGAGGACTGGATGTCAACACGAGTAGTTTTGAAGAGCTCATTATGTTCCCGGCAGATCCTTAATAAAACACTATGAGCATCGAGATTCGTTCTATATGATATTGTAATGAAAAAAAGGTATAAAAATTGTAGAAATGTTAAAGTGAGGGATGGCGTAAATAATTGCGTATTCTTTTATAGTGTTCTTCGTATTGTTATATTCGGAGTCGGTGTCAGCCAAGGAAGATATTACCCGCGTGTCCACTTGGCAACTCCCGCGTCACTCCCTATAGCTATATATGTAGATGCCTCGACTGACATCGACTTATATATATTGATATGACTTATATAATATATTTGTAAGTTTATTTGAAGGCGGTTCTTTTTTTTGTTAAAATTTATATTTATTTTTTGATTTTTAGTGAATCTGAAGTAAACTAACAAATTTGTCCCAATATATTTATACCTAAAAACGTGTAGCTCATAATACCACCGCTTCACACATAATTCGCCTTACAAATATTGCGATGCAGCAACAAACGTAAGGTCATTGCTATTTGATTACAGGCACTTATATTTTCTGCCATAAACCGCACCCTTACTGTAAGCCGTTGAGGAGATCCATTGATCTTCGTATTTAACTACGACTAGCACTTGACCATACCGAAGTAACGGTAGGCAACTCAAATACCTGGATAGCCTATAGAAGATTCTGCCGAGTATCGTTCATTTGCTCCTAAGAATTGAAGAGTTCCGTCACTTTGTCATGGATTCCATAATCAGAACCTAACCAAACTATCACAAAACAACCCTTGAAGTATATCCTTTCCAATAAAAAAAGAATCATCGAAATCGGTTGGCGTGATCTTGAGTTATTCGTCCATTTGTCGCGCACATGCTTAATGCAAATTTAACACTTATCCGGTTTTCTCATGGATGCCATCATCAGAACTGGATTAAAAAAAATGGGACCCTATGACGAGCTCCACCTTTCATTTAAAAAAAAATCATCAAGTTTGGTCCACCCAGTCGGGAGATCGTCGCTTCAACCGATGAACGTTCACTGCTGGACATAGGTCTCACGAAATGATGCCCACAAGGCCCGATCTTGTGCCGCCTGGCTCCAGCGGCTACCGGCGATCCTCCTTATATCGTCGGTCCACCTTGTGGGGGGGTCTTCCTACACTGCGTCGTCCAATGCGGGGTCGCCAGACCCCAACGTCCATCGGTTCGTCGGACTATGTGCCCCGCCCATTGCCACTTCAGGTTCGCGATTCGTAGGGCTATGTCGGTTGTCGGTGACTTTGGTTCTGCTACGGATCTCCTCATTTCTGATTTGATCGCGTAAAGAAACTCCGAGCATAGCCCTCTCCATCGCACGCTGAGTGACTCTGAGCTTTCGAATAAGGCTTATAGACAGCGACTACGTTTCCGATCCGTAGGTAAGCACTGGCAACACGCACTGTTCGAAGACTTTAGTCTTCAGGCATTGAGGGATATTGGACGAAAACTCGGGAGATATGAGGTGACAAACAAAAAAAATACAGACGAATTGATAACCTCCTCCTTTTTTTGATGTTGGTTAAAAAAGTTTGGGAAACACTGGTCTGCGCGACAGACAGACAAAATAACTTTCATAATTATAATATTAGAAAAGATTGTATTGTACACCCTTGAGTGTGCAACTTTTTTTTATTTACATCGAAAGTAAGTTTCAACTTCCATCCTGTATAATCCTTGTTTCACATTAAAAAGTAACCTTTATCCTCAGGGTCTAGCTCTAGACTATCTGTGTACCAAATTTTATTTAAAGCGATAGAGAGATTTTACTTTCGCATTTATAATATTAGTAAAGAATATTGAACCTGTTAAATTCCACTCGATGACCTTAAGAGTCAACAGGAGACAACATAGACCACAGCAGATCAGTGATAGAAGAACTGCCCCTAATGTTATACACGCTCGCATCTACCGCTACCACTTCCCTACCACTATTTATTTACAAATTATACAGTTCTCTGCATTTTTGCGACATGACTGACATGACAAATTACTGTCTCTATTTGACATATTCTTTTTTCAGAATTTAAAATGAAAGATAAAACATTAAATAGGTTTTCTATGCGTCTCTATAACAAACTCCTGAAAGACCTCAGAGAGATAGAAACAGAAGGAACACTTTATTGCACACAAGACAAAAATAAAAAGACGTATAAACTAACATACTTATTACTTAAATATAATATATACAAATAAATTTTAGTATATAACTATGTATATAAGATCTATCTATAATATAAAAATGTATCGCAAAATGTGTTGGTAAGCCCATAACTCAACAACGCCTGGATCAATTTTGCAAAATTTTTTTTTAAATGTTCGTTGGAGTCCAAGGATGGTTTTTACTGACTACTAACAGCCCTTTTATGTTTCCAATACAAACATTTTCTAACTTAGATGTAGAGTCAATTTGACCTTTATTGCTATTCCATAACGTTTATGATTAATTACAAGTATTCCCTGTTGTCTAAGCAATGTAGGTGTGTTCCTAACTTCAAAGAGTCAATTTGCACTTAGTTACTGCTGGACAAAGTTCAAAATCAATTGAATAGTCACAAAATGTCAGAGATATAGATCATTAGTACCGTTGTAATTTAATTTCAAAAATCATTTGTAAAATTGAAATCTGTCATATTCCAAATATTTTGACAGAACGAAGTCCGTCGGATCTACTAGTATAAAAATAAATTTTAGTTTATAACTATATAAGATATTTATTTATGAATATATAATTTAATACCTACATATAAGTGAAAAGAATCTATAAATACATATTGAAAATATATTAAATATATATCTAGATTGTCCCTTAATAAATTCAAAGGCTTTATTAAAGGAATAATTGAAAAAAAATCTTGTGTGAAATAGTAGAAACTATTCGTTAAAAATAGCGTATAATGAAACCACTTAGGAATTGACCAAAAAAACTATCATTATTGGGACATTTTGTATTGTTGAGCGGATAGCTCTTGTCTGTAATTATACCTGATGGATAATCATGACACAGTCCAATCGTAATCATATTGTACAAAAACACGGACACACATACACACAACACAGACGCATGTGTTTTAATATAAATTTAAAAATAAAAATGCTATCTAAATATATTGTTGATTGTAATCGCTAAGTAGCAGCCCATCAAAGTCCTACTGCTAGGCAAAGGCCTCCTCACTCATAGGAGAGAGGGTTTTTAGAGCATATACTGCCTCATTGGTCTAGTGGTTAGTATGTATGATTACAGACATGATGTCCTGGGTTCGAGTCCCGGGTGGGGCCAATTCTAAATAGGTATTGAATTTTCTATTAAGATTTTCTCAATATTTGCCCGAAGATGGGAAGTTGGCGCTGTATTCCACCCCCGTGCCTCGGAGAGCACGTTAAGCCGTCGGTCCTGCACCTGATCTCTCTCTCGGGTCGTTTCGGATTCCTGTCACATCGGACAATGAGAGTGAAGGAATAGAGAGCGCACTTTTGTACTATGCTTGCCAATCCGCAGTGGAGCAGCTCTCATAAGAGTGAGGAGGCCTGTGCCCAGCATTGGGACATTAACAGGCTGCTAACTACTTTTATTTTTACACAAGTGCACTCTCTATTCCTTCATTGCATAGACAGATGTGACTGGAATCCGACACCACAGGAGAGAGATCAGGCGCAGGACCGACGGCTTAACGTGCTCTCCGAGGCATGGGGTGGATCACACCGCCAACTTCCCAACTTCGGGCAAATATTGAGAAAATCTTATTAGAATTGGCCCGACTCGGGACTCGAACCCAGAACCTCATGTCTGTAGTTGAACATGCTAACCACTAGACCAATGAGGCAGTTATTGCTAGTAAATTATGAAGCAAATAAATACTCACACAAATTGTATTAGTTCAAATCTAAAACTTTAGATTACCGAGACTTACGAGGGATGGAAAAAGAAAGACTTAAATGAATTTAATTGTCATTAAAAATTTAAAAGTCGATAATTAATACAAATTTGTAAATAAAAATGCCACGTGTTTTTTTGTCAATATTAGAAATTATTAATTAAATTTTATTTTCCAATTTAAAATTTAGCTCTCCTTGCCATTAAATATTTTATGAAAAAAAGTATATTAAATTATCAAATGATGTGTCGCAAATTAAAATGCCACATGTAATTGCTGAATATGGAAATACATAACCTTCAAAATAATTAGCATAAAAAACGCTGCACATCTTCGTGACGATAATTAAATATTTTTATCCTAATGTGTCTAAAGAACTTTTACTTGAATATATTACAAATAACAAAATTAACAAAACACTCACCGTCGAAATGGAAGAGATGGTCAGGGCGTGGGGTCAGAGGCGTGGGCGTGGGCTCGGGGGCAGCTGATAATGCTCGTCGACATGTGGGACAAGAGGCGTCCTGTTGCACCCACCGACACAAACACGAGCTGCATAACAATCATAACATATATATGTCGGAGAATAAGAGAGAAGGAGAGCATAAAGCATAGGGTTCTCCGCCGACATCGTCATTAATGGCATTCATAATTTCTATACTGTGGGCGTTCGTGGGTAATGTTGGTGCAATCAAACACTTTATTAATTAACTCGGATTATAATGTTCAATCACATTTACACAAAATTATTAACAATAATAGCTAGGAACGCAAAAGGAAAAGTAATGTACTTTTTATGAAACCATCGTTTCATTTAGCTGTACTAATATGATGGAGCGTAAATAATGCTAGTTTTAGAAATATGATATTTTTAAATCAGGATCGATTTCTTTTCCGATCCATTAGTACTATCATCTGTCTTCGTTTTCGGGAGTGATCACCGAACACCTTGTGTAAACTAATACTGGGAATGTATATTTACTTGTGGAAGAGATGTGAGCAGGGCAACTTGCGCGCCTCCTTCATGGGCTCCCAGCAGANTAATCTTGCAACTTATAATACGATTTTTCTATCAACTTTCTTTTAACAAAGACTTTGAATTTATTAATTGACATCTTTAGAACGTCTTGTGGGAGTTTATTATAGAAACGTATACAGTTACCCTTAAATGAGTTGTTAAATTATTAACAATAATAGCTAGGAACGCAAAAGGAAAGTAATGTACTTTTTATGAAACCATATTTTCATTTGGCTGTACTAATATGATGGAGCGTAAATTTAGGATTTTAAATCAGGATCGATTTCTTTTCAAATCCATTAGTACTATCATCTGTCTTCGTTTTCGGGAGTGATCACCGAACACCTTGTGTAAACTAATAGTGGGAATGTATATTTACTTGTGGAAGAGATGTGAGCAGGGCAACTTGCGCGCCTCCTTCATGGGCTCCCAGCAGATGGCGCAGTTGTCCTCGTTCTTCTGGACCTCTTCTGGACTCGCCATAGGATAGCTGTAATTCGTAGAAGTAATCTAAATAGAAGCCTTTGGTGCAACATCACACATAGTGAAATGTGTAAAAATAAAGGGATTTTATTCATTCATAGCACAATATTTATTACAGTTTTAATTATTGTTCCTTAAGTTGACCCAAGTCTTGAAGTCTTATCGCTGAATAGCGATTTCTTCCAGACAACCTTCAGGTTTATAGAAGTTTATTTTTTAAAAAAAAACGGTGCTTGTTTCCACTGTCAATATTTTATATTACTACACAAACGAATAAATTTGAAATGAAACGATTGATCAGCGTCACGAAGATGGGCAGCGTTTTTTATGCCAATTTGTTTGAAGGTTAGGTAATTTAATATTCATAAATAACATATGAGATTTTAATCTACCACTCGTCATTTAATATATTTTTCATAAAATATACTAATCAAATTCAAAAACAAAATTTAATTAATAATTTCTATGTTTATTTACAATTCATTTGGGATTTCACTAAATTATTTGCATGAATTTTCGACTCTTTTAATATTTAAATAACAATTAAATTCCGAACATATCTTCCTTTTCCCCTCCTTTTAAGTTTCGGAAATCTAAAGTTCTGGATTTGTATAAATATAAACAAGACGATAAATAGAGATATTTAAAGAAGTTTCACTTCATATTTGTGTATTTTGTACGCACGCACTTTTAATTTTTTTCCAATTGTTAATTTTATATTATTTCTCTAATCTCTTTGTTTATAATTGTTTAATCATTTATGATGTAATTATTTTATAAGACTATTATTGAAGTTTATGTTTTTTAATATAGTTTCTTGCTATGTACCTTTCGTTCTATTTCCATACACATATGTTGTTGGCTTATCTAATAAATATATAAATAAGTTTCAAAAGCAGTTATTATCGGAACTGACAGGCCATACCATAAAAATACATACAACTCAATGTTTTTTGTGTAGATACACTACATATTAATACACATATAACACAAAAAATATAAGAATACACATAGCTTATCTAATTCAGATGTGTTATTATTCAAATAGCTTAGAGATATGAGATGACGAGAGATAAGAGAGTAAGAGATACTTATATACATCTGTATATAAGTATAATTCCAATGAAAATTAAAAAAAAAAATAAGTAAAAAAAGTTATTCCGGTTGAGGCCCATGGAAATAATATCATATCAGATTTGAATTTCAAACACAAAATAACAGAGAAAAAGAAAGGATGAGCAATTGAAAAGAAAGAAGGAGCAATTGAAGAGAAACAGAAAGAAAGGGCTATTGAAGAGAAAGACAAAGAAAAAGCAGTTGAAGAGAAACAGAAAAAAGAGCAATTGATGAGAAAAAGGGTACTTGAAGAGAAAAACAAAGAAAGAGCAATTATATATAAACAGAAAGAAATAGCAATTGAAGAGCAAGACAAAGCCTTTCGTCGCGATATCACCCGTGTTGGGAACTACCCTATACCGTGGGAATATGGGGAAAACCGTAACTATAAGTCAATTGTTAATGTTTTGAAAATATCGTGATGATTGAGGGGGTTTTGTAGTCTAAATAAGAAAAAAACTGTATTTTATATATTTAAAATAGATGATTTTTGTATGTATATCAAATTATAAATATAAAAGTTGCCACATCTCAATCAATAAAAAGTAAATACAAAGAGGTTTGCTTCCATAATATTGAAATAAACAATACACATTAAATTGTCACCTTATCATTTCAATTACGTTATGTTATAAACGTCATGTTAATTAAATTAAAACTATAAACAAGCATAATGGATATCAATTAAAATTCCATAAAAAACCGCTTTTTATTGCATAATTAATCGTTAACTGTAAAAAACGTAAGAGGTTATTCATTGATCATGTGATAATTAACAACAATGTTATTTGTGTCTATGTGGCTCATAATAATAGATCTTTAGTGCCAAAAATTCGACTTAGAGTCAAGTTATGTTCTATCACCATATACATCAAGTGTTTGCTAGGTTACCAGAAGGAAAAGTAAGTTATGTCGGTTTGGTCAAGTGATTGTCGTAGTTAAATATGATGATCAATGGAACTCCTCAAGGGCTTCCAGTAAGGGTGCGATTTGTGACAGATTATCAAACTTTCTTTAATCAAATTGCAATGAGCTTACGTTTGTTGCTGCATTGCAATATTTACTTCAGGTGTATTATGTGTGGAGGGGTGGTAGCCTGGGGGGGGGGGGGGGGAACTTGCGTATTAGTGATGGGCTTCATATAAAAGTCTTGTTGTTCTGCCCGTCCGTGGTTGGTCAAGGAAGCCACCACTTATTATTCAGGGGCCCATTACCTGATGATAGGAGAGCCTCGACCACTGGTCGACGGTGAGAGGAGAATATTATGGGGGAATTTCCAACTGGGAGGGTCGAACAGACAACACAGCCAAGCTCTTACCTTCGGTCGCCATTCTCCTCTGCGGCGACGGAATCCAAGGTGCACGTTAGAGTGTATTAGTGGAAAGTGTGAATGAATGTGGGTGTATGGAATGTTCAACGTGCTCGAAGTAGATTCGATGAATATAAATGTACACTTTAAGCAAATGTAATCGTTTTATTCATCAAAAAGTATTTCCGATGAGTAATTTTTTATTGCATACATTTGACAATAAAGATACGATTAGACTCAAGGTCAGATAGAGGACGTTTGAACTATATGCTGCTTAAAATGCTAATTTAAAATTTGTACTTTAAAAACAGTAAAATCATCCCTATTTATATGTTTCTGTGTTCCTCAGAATAAGACGCAAATGAACCCTCGTAACTTTAGACTCTAAATCGTTCTCTAATATGTGGAAAAAAAGACTATATTTGACTATTCAAATTACTGTAAGTTTAATAGTTAAGTTAAAGAAATTTTAATAGTCACTTCCAACGCTCATCTAGTTCAAACTTTTTGAACTCATTGCATACAAAGAAAACTTTTACATAAACTTCCAATAGATGGGGCTGTAGAATTTTTTGTAAAATAACTTTGTTTAAGAATTGTAAAATTTGCATCAATATCAAACGTCAATAGCAAATAAAAAAAAATGTAATTGAACTTGATTGGATGAATTAGAAGATATTTTATTAACGATTGATAACGATGGAAAATATCAATATTTCTACTTGAGAGGAGAACATTATATCGAATCTAACATTAATACAGAAAAAATAAAAGTAATTAAAATGCGCCATCAGAAGCAAATGGATGGGTGCCCATGAGGCTGGCAACGTTACCTCTTTGGACAGCAATACTTATACGCTGTCCGAAGTACCACCCGGCTTTTGAGAGGATAAATTCAAATTCATTAGTTTCTTCATTTTGTATACAGAATGTTTTAATATCAGATCAAGTTTTGGCTCCTGAAGTAGATTTAACTGTATCTTAGGAAACAATAAAAATATTTTATTAACGATTGATAATTTGAAGAAGATACACATAGCCCTTAGATGGTCCAGCCCCTTTTTTTATTAGCCCCCGTAATTTGCCCGCGCTTTTTAACGGAAATAACCTTCGCCTACCCCGCGGGTCGCATGACGCTAAAGTAGCTCTTGGGACTTAAATGTTCATGAAATACCAAATGTTATGATTTTTATGTTTGCTAATAGTTAAACTATACAATGTTATCTTTTGTTTATTAAATTAAGACTCCGGTGTAGCGTCATGTTGCGCTAAACTTTGATATAGTGAAAAAAGTCCGTCTTGTATTTACAGGTTCATATCTTATTTTCATTGTTATTCACATCACATACATAGTCAAAAACACAAATAATCACTAATAAAAAGTCGCAGTTAATAAAATAACGATCTTCGACGTGACACACGCACTGGTAGTAATAGTCACATCGTAACTGATTTATTTTTGTTTTTTCTATTGTCTGGTGTTATCTCTACTCATATTTTCTTACGACAGTTACCGCGAAGTGAAATGGATAATACACATTATGACTTAAAAAGAAAGAGATGCTTATATTTATAATTGCTCTAGTTGAGACAGAACTATCGTATCATGGCAAATTGGCAAAGAGTTAGGGGAAGTAAAATGATAGGAATTGTAAATGATGTAAAAGTTCAGGTGTTTACATACTTGCGGCTCATGTGCGAGGACAACGCGGTGTAGAGGCGATGCCTTTTCAACCTCGCCAGCAGGGCGTGAAGCAGGTGTCGCAGCTGCATCAGCAGCACAAGCGACGCCATCGACACCACCACATTGCTGTACACTATCATGTGTGCCACGTGACACGTCTCCGTTACCAGCGACACGGCCTACAGGACCAATCAACTCTACACTTCACTCAAGATCTAATAAGCCATAACCTAGATAGATAGCAGATAGTATTTCTCTCAACCAATCCAAAGTAATTCAAAAGGGATATTGTTTTTTAAAATGCATTTATGGTGGTGCAATATGTGATGAGGAATCCTGCGTCTTCTTGGAAGCGATTCTGTAGTATATGTCACCTGAAATTCCGCAGCGTGGTGGACGGAAGATCTTCTACTATGAAGAAGGAGGCTTTTACCACGCGTTGGAACTTTAATAGACTGCCTTTAAACATGACCTAATTTCGATGAGACTTTTGTGGTAGACCATATACTAGAACCCTCGCCGTTGCACGAGGCTCTATTATTACTTTGGATTGGTGGTGATGTATAGATTTCGTATTTACTCAGAATAAGACCATTGTTAATTAATACATATATGAGTAGGCATAAAAAGCCAACTTTGAAACTAATAGTCATAAACAAATGTCTAATATTACTCTCGTTAACCTGCTTGTGCTTTTGTATTTATATTTATTGCATACATTCTTAATATGTTCAAATTAATGCACACATTTCTATTAAACATTAAACTCAAATCATTAATAGTCCTAACGCTCCACTGATACATTTAATATCAAAACTAAAAACTGTAATACTCTACGAACAAGCTCCGTCAGCCTACCAACGCGACGCCAGTCAATACAAAAACTAATATCATGACGCAAACATATTTTAACTTGTTATACATTCTATTAACGCATTTAATCAAATATTTCACGACTTTACAGACATTTATTATTTGGTTAAGATCTTGCTATAAAATTTATTCTATTTGTATCGACGATTATGATAAATCAATTATAATGGTCAATTTAAATACGTTCCAATCGCATAACGAAATAACGAAAACGATAAGTCAAAAAGGTATTTTATTAAATCCGTTCTTTACACGATACACGTTACAAAAAATAAAATTAGGCAGATTAAGAGATTCTTAATAAAGACTAGAAATGCATAGGATACATGCAATTACAAAGAAGACCGTACTTACATCGAAGGCGAGGTGCGTGTAGTAAGCGACAGGACCAGCCGCGTCGAAGTCATGTGCTCGGAGCATGAAACGCGCCACCACGTGCATTGCAGACACACCCACAAGTATGCACTGCAAAACAAACACACAATCCAATAGCAACGATAGACAACATAAAAAAGATAAAACGACATACTCCTGGAGCGAAGGATCTATTATAATCACAGTTGCGTGGATCGTGGTGACGACGTAACTGCTGTAGGCGGTTGTGTTAAGCTGTCAGGGGCAAAATCTGTCTACCCTACGTCTAATCCTTTTATCTTTCAGCAAACCAGTTTCATTTGGCCAAATGAACAAACGACGCAATTTTAAAACGTGATGTTGTGAGTGTAGTATGCCGAAAAATGGATGTGGGTCCGGTAGACAGATTCTGCCCCTGACATCTTGAGACAACCTCCTACTAGGACTAAATACTTGGAGGACCGACCCCAAATAATTGGAAAATTGTCAATGAAGACGAAGAATATAATGGTGCCTGAGAAATTCGCGATTATCTTAACAAAAATCTACATAAGTAACATAGTAATGAGCCTTGGCCTAGTGGCTATCAAGGTTTCCAGTTCCAGTAAAATTTTATTGCTGATACAATACGTTACAGAATGGTGAATGCCAAATTAGAGCGTTATTTAACTCCGGATCTTTATTTATTACCTGGTAAAAATGATACGCTGATCTGTATGCAATAAAAATATTCCAATCCCAGTGGTAGGATTTGCAAATAACAATGAATCACTTTTTGTAGGTAATGCTAAACGTTGTGATATGACAGAACATCATTCGGAATTAAATTATCTAATAGGAAATACTAGGGTAGTCACCTCTGCAGCCATGAATGCGAAGGTATCCTTTCCAGCAGGCCAGCCCCATGTAAGGGCTACACCAAAGAGCCCAGCTGCGGCGGAAAGAATACACGCCAGCAACGCCAGAAGTCTCAAGTGATCCCAATGCGCCGCTGTCGGGGACGACGAGAGCTGCATCAATCCCAAACAAATTATCAAATTAAACCCGAACTTTTACGTAAATTATAAAAGAAACATTTATTTTGCGAAAGGTTTTAAAATATGGTTCCTAACCGAGTCGCCAGGAGAGTTCCACTTAAAGAAAGAATCCCGGAAACTTCGTATTTTGTGGCTGTTATTGGAACACCAGAAGAGATGGTGAGTTTTTCCGAAAAATGGACGAATATCCCAAATATGGGACAGGAGTTAACAGCATCTTTACTATGAATCAGGACAACTAGGACAAGTACTGATTCTTAAATAGATAGGCTATGTTTTTGTGTTATCAGAAAACCAGGTAACATCATCACCGTATTTATTTTCAGATTAATGTTGTGTTTGTGTATTTTGTTCCCTATATTAAAATGTGACTGTCTCGTCTGTCTTCTATATCAATAAATATAAATTTTAACAAAAAAAGAACCCCGTTCAAAACAAACATATTAATATGCTCTAAAAAGTAAGAAATAATTGCGTATTCTATATAGTGTTCTTCGTATTCTTATATTCGGAGTCGGAGTCAGCCAAGGTAGGTGTTGCCAGCGTGTCCACCTGGCAGCTCTCGCGTCTCTCCCACCTGTAGCTATATATGTAGGCACCTCGGCTGACACCAACTCCAAATATAAGAATACGAAGAAACACTATAAAAGAATACGCAATTATTTCTTACTTTTTAGAGCATATTAATATGTTTGTAAGTTTGTTTTTAAGGCAATTCTTTTTTTATTAAAATTTTGATTTATTTTTTTTATTTTTAGTAAATCTGAAGTAAACGTGTTGCAATGCAGCAACAAACGTAAGCTCATTGCTATTTGATTACAGACACTTATATTTTCTGCCACGAATCGCATGCGAATCTTCATATTCTATATATTTAACGATCTTCATATTTAACTAGGACTAGCACTTGACCATACCGAAGTTACGGTAGGCAACTCAAATATCTATCCGAGTATCGTTCATTTGCTCCTAAGAATTGAAGAGTTCCGTCACTTTTTCATGAAATCCATCATCAGAACCTAACCAAACTGTCACAAAACAACCCTTCAAGTATATCCTTTCCAATAAATAAAGAATCATCGGAATCGGTTAGCGTGATCTTGAGGTATTCGTCCATTTGTCGCGCACATGCTTAATGTAAGTTTAACACTTATCCGGTTTTCTCGTGGATTCCATCATCAGAACTGGATTAAAAAATGGGACCCTATGACGAGCACCACCTTTCATGTAAAAAAAAAATCATCAAGATCAGTAAACCCAGTCAAGAGATATGAGGTAAAAAACATAGACGAATTGATAACCTCCTCCTTTTTTTGAAGTCGGTTAAAAAGGACATTTATTTGGACCTCATTTTCGGATTACGTCATTATTTAAATGTATTTATTCTTGCATGTTTAAGAAAGTGTCTCGCATTTGATATGAAGCTTCTCTGTCTCTCTCACTTTAGAATAGAAATTTTACTTTATCTGTGTTTATATTTTATTTTTCTAAACCGGTGTCGCAATAATAATAAATCTAATAATTATAACCCACGCCTTTGGAATTCTATTTAAAGTCTAGACGTTGTTAATGTAGTCAACTTACTTTATAATTAAAACGGGCGGATTGTAATTAAACACCTGTATTTATACGACATAATAAAAACATGTACATATGTACGAGTACATTCAATTAACCTTGCAAATAATTTTATATTGCATATTGTAACCGACTAAAGACTAAACAATAAGCTGTTTAAAAAAATAAGACATTACTCGAATGAGGAATATCCCAGAGTTATTCCCTGGGTCCTTAATTTTGAAAGGAAACAGGCACAAGGTTTTTAATAAAGAGTTGTGTAAAGGCCCATGTCAAGGAATCAAATATAAAACTGTATTAGTAAGCGAAAGCCATGATGTCCTAGTGATGAAAGTCGTTGAAGATCGCTCAGAGAAGTCAAGAGTCCTGGGCAGCACTAAGTCTCTCTTTATAAAGAGAAACATCTTGGTGAATGAAAATACGACTTGTCGAGAGTGTGAGACTCTCTGATGAAACAGAATATCTACTAAAACCAGCAGACACCATCGACTCGCTTCTGCAATCCAATATGGTGTACCGGATGAAGCCGAATCAAGATTTAAGGCTGTAGAGAGTACGCAAATCCGCACCTTCTGCTGCCCCATCATCGGCGTCAGTCGGGGCATCAATTGCTACCTCCCGCTCCATCTTAAGTGTATCTTGCTAACATGGAGTGGAACAGCATGGTGCTCTAAAAAAATCCTTTGTCCTACGAGCGAGGTGCTCTGTGTCTAGCAGTGGGATATTTATAGCTGTTACATTTTTTTAACATTCAATGTCTAAACAACAAGGCCATCGTGGCTTTGTTTTATTAAAATAACATCTGTTATAATTAAGACTGTTACTGTTGCAATTAATATCGAAATATCTGTTTTTAATTTAAAAGAAATAGCTATTTATAATGCTTAGATGATTTGGGAACATAGAGAGAATGAATGACAGGAGACTGACAGAAAGGATTTATGAGTCAATATGAACGAGAAAGTTGGAAGGGGAACGTTTCCAAATCGACCTGGACCAAATCCAGGTCATTTTAAATAAGGGCCAGGTCAAAAGTACTCTAAACCGACGAACTTGTATGAAAGATTTAATGAGAATGAAAGAAGCGAAGATGTGCAAGGATCGGGGCAAGTGGAAGGACTTGGTCTCTGCCTATCCCTATGGGAATGAGGTGTGATGCTATGTATGTATGTATAGTTGTCAGTAACAGGTGATATAAGATTCGATTTCATTTGCTATCATTTGTATCAAATTATTAATGAACCTTTTGGACTGGTTACAGATTCATTACAAGCGGTAATATTTGAACATTCAAAAGAGCTTTTTAAGGCCACTTGTATAAGAATATTTTCATTTACATTTGACACGATAGAAATATATAACTGGAATGTTACTAGCGATGTGTAAGAGACGCAAAAAAGATATGACTGAAATGTAGATTATTAGGTTATCAAAGTAGGTAAGCTAGATAGACACGCAAAAAGTGTACGGCCTACAAAGTTATCGTCTGAACGAAGAAATCCATTTTAAAGCTCTGGAATTACAACAAGTTATTATTGAATGAGAAAACACGAAGGATAGTTGTTCATTTTACCAGGGGATTAAAAGAAAGATGTGGGAAACACAATTTTCCTAATTTTTTATTGCCCTAAATTGTACCTCCCATTTCTAAGATTTTTCTTTGACTTATCCCTCTATATTTACCATTAAAAGCACAGATCCTTTAAATTTGGGAAGATAGGAAAGAAATTTATTAAAAGACTCAAACTTTAGATTCAAAGAAGCATGTGGGAAACAGGACCTTCCTGCATCCTTTTCAATAACGCTTACATTTCCCACTCTTTTTAGTATTTTCTTCCTCATGTCATAAATATAAAGGATTTGTAAACTCACGTATTTAATATGCGCATATGCAGGATTAATGGTCATCCGACGTATTCACATTATGAGTTGATAGCGATAAGGCCACCTTATTGTACCGATCTTGTTTGTATATTCTTTTTAATATGTTATTTTTCTATCTTCTATTTGCGATATTTTAGACACCCATATGCATGATGTGAAACTGAACCATTTTTTTGAGTCATCGTGTTTTCAGCTTTTTTCTAGACAAGTTTCTAGTTGTTATGCATTGTTGTAGAGCTTAGAAAACAGTTTTGTTTTTTTAAATAGTCTGCGAAGTTATAAGGCATTTTTAGCGAATAATCATTTTAAATAAATATTGAAATCATATCGTTTTAAGTCTCGCATTTTTTAAATGTACAAATTTCGGTTTTATCGGTTTTATTCATCCGAGGAAGAAATATTGTTTAAATCAGTACTACTTCTGTAATTAACTTTTATAGCCGTAATTTCAACTCATTTCAAAACTGGCATAAAATACTATAACTGAAAAATGGTTCACTTTTGCATTATGCATGTGGGGGTTAAATAAATAAGCATCCCTATCACTTCTAAACGGGAATACGTCCCATTATCAAATAACCTTGTATATACATATCGAATAAGTGAGACGATTTATTAAGTACTAAGCATCTAAAGGATCGTACTATGCATGTGTATAGTTATCCCTATCCGTTATTTGCTACTTTAGTGATAAAATAACTAAAACGAAAATAACTTCAATCTAAAGAGGGTTCTTATGTTACTGTCAATATTATACTTTGGAGTGAGCGAGTATTTTAATAACTTCAAGTTGTAAAGAAGCAGTGTGATAAAAATACATACATATATACATAGCATCACGCATCATTCCCTTCAGGGTAGGCAGAGACCACGTCTTGCCACGATCTTTGCATATATCCTTCGCTTCTTCCATTCTCATTAAACCTTTCATACAAGGTCGTCGGTTTAGATTACTCTTGACTTGGCCATTATTTAAAATGTCCTAGATTTGATCCATCAACCATTCTCTCTACATGCTTCATGCTTTCATCCATTCTCTCTACATGCCCAAACAATCTAAGCATACTTTTCTCAATTTTAGTCACTACGTCTTCTTTTATACCACAACGTTCTCTTATCACACTATTTCTTACTCTGTCACTCAGTTTTAATCCACTTGCTTTTCAACGCTCTCATCTCTACCGCATTTATTTTACTTATGTGATTCTTCTGCCATACCCTTATAATAATGTTAGAGTAAGTAAGTAAGTTGCAGCCCATTAACGTCCCACTGCTGGGCACAGGCCTCCTCACTCCGAGGAGCGAGGGTTTTTAGAGCATAGACCCACCACGCTGCTCCACTGCGGATTGGCAGGCATAGTACACAAGTGCACTCTCTATTCCTTCACTCTCATAGTCCGATGTGACGGGAATCCGACACGACCGGAGAGAGATCAGGCGCAGGACCGACGGCTTAACGTGCTCTCCGAGGCACGGGGGTGGATCACACCGCCAACTTCCCAACTTCGGGCAAATATTAAGAAAATCTTAATAGAAAACTCAATATCGAGTTGTGAATTGGCCCGATCCGGGACTCGAACCCAGGACCTCATGTCTGTAGTCGAACATGCTAACCACTAGACCAATGAGGCAATGTTAGAGTAATAGTTATTGAAAAATACCAATAACTCCAATGCTTCGATCATACGATAAACTTCCCTTCAGATCCCAACTATCCAATTCTCACAGTAATTGCCAATATATACTTGTAAGGCAAAATAATATCGTTCCGATTTAAACGTCGCAAATGTGCCAACATCGAGATCTGTGCCAAGATTATATTTGAAAAACAATGCGCAGATTGTAAACTCTTGTAAATACTTTTCGTGAATATGAGACATTTCCAAGTCTAAATAATATAGTTTATACTAGTTGAAATACATTCCATATTTTAGGTAGCATATTCATTAATTTAGGCAAATTATTTTACAAACCAGAAAACATACGTGTAACACCCCGCCATCCCCTTTGCGGGTGAAATTTCGTAAAATTCGTTCTTAGCTGACCTCCACTCAACAAAAGGAATATTCCTACCAAATTTCAAGGCTCTACGCCTAATGGTCCCAGAGATAACGTGATGAGTCAATAGATACCTGAATATCTCTTATTTATATGTCGGACAATAAGAGAGAAGGAGAGCATAAAGAATGGGCGTATGGTTCTCCGCCGACATCGTCATTAATGGCATCCATAATTTCCATACTGTGGGCGTTCGTTGCGTAATGTTGTTCAATCACTTAATGTTCCCGATATCAATTTACACAAACTCATTAATTATAATAGCTAGGAACGCGACAGTTACAAAAGTCGACCGCACCGGCGGGCCGTCACCCGAGAACTACCGAGCGACTGACTACCGGACTGCCGCTTATTGACTCTGCCCCACGCCAATAGGCAGATGGCGCCAGCGTTCTACAGATTATTGAACTCCGACATATATATAGATAAATCAATTGCTGTTCGTTAGTCATTCTAAAACTCAATAACGGCTGGACTAATTTCACTAATTTTTGTTTTGAAAATGCAGGAAAGGTTTAAATGGTGAATAAATATGAAAGGAATGCTTAGAATACTGTAAAAATAACAATTTCGCTTTCATTTAGAAACTATTCCTATTTGTCAGACATTTGATGTTGGTCCCGGCGTTTTAAACACATTCAGAAATCAAATGGAATTTATAAAAATTGCTTTCTTTACTCATTTAGTTTTGACATTGACAATCAATAATTTTTGAACGCAACTATAATATTTGACGGACTTTGGCGGGAATCTAGGCGTTAAGATGGTGTTATTTTGATTACGAATTGTTTTGTTCCGGTTAAGTTTTGATCACATTTCATATATATATATATATATGTCGGAGTGCAAGAGTCTGTGGAACGCTGGCGCCATCTTTGTTTCGGCGTGGGGGCAGAGTCAATAAGTGGCAGTCCGGCCCGTCTCTCGGCAGTTCTCGAGCGGCGGTCGGCCGGAGTGGTCGACTATTGAAACTGTCGCGTTCCTAGCTATTAGTGTTAATGAGTTTGTGTAAATTGATATCGGGAACATTAAGTGATTGAACATTTTAATCCGAGTTAATTAATAAAGTGTTTGATTGCACCAACATTACCCACGAACGTCCACAGAATAAGAAATTAAATAATGGATCCCATTCATAACGATGTCGGCGGAGAACCCTACGCCCCTGTTCTCTCTTATTCTCCGACATATATATATAGATTATAATATTAATCTTTGGAAATTAATTGAGATGATGAGTTATTGACTGTAATTGGTATAATAAAAAAATCAGTTTGAATTGAAGAAAATTAACAAAAGTGGTAGACGTAAAAGTACCTCGGGCATGGGTGAATGAAGCATGGAAATCCGACCAAGAAATAATAATCCGTATAGAAATCGTCCGTGCATCATTCAATAAAATGAAAAATATATTGTGTTGTCGCCAAATAAATATAAAGCTCAGAGTTGGAATCCTACTCTGCTACATCTGGCCAGTTGTTACATACGGATGCGAGGCATGGACCATGATACAGGACACCATAAGACGCCTTTAGGCGTTTGAGGTCTCGTGTTACCGCCATGCTTCGTATCAGCTCGACGCAAAAAATTCGCAACGAAACCGTACTCCAGCGCATCGGTATGACCCGGAAACTTATGCATACCATCAAGAGGTGGAAAGTTGAGTATCTCGGCCACGTACTTAGGCACGATAGGTACGGGTTACTCCAACTTATTATGATGGACAAGGTTGAGGACAACAATGACAGTTCACTGCGTATACATATTAGAAAACTTGTTGTACGTACACAAAAACATTGGCTCTTTTAATAAAAAGAGTGAATGTATATCATATAACTTAAGAACAAAAACAAACTTGTTGTAAATTCTAGAGTAGGCTGCATTAAATTAACAACTCAATTAAGGGTAACTGTATACGTTTCTATAATAAACTCCCACAAGACGTTTTAGAAATGTCAATTAATAAATTCAAAGTCTTTGTTAAAAGAAAGTTGATAGAAAAATCGTATTATAAGTTGCAAGAGTACTTAGACGATAGAA
>JACTOM010000939.1:345141-382661 GCA_015832385.1 Elymnias hypermnestra
GGACTCACGTATTTCACTTCTTTCACACAATCATCCATTCTTTCGGAAAGTATGATACCAACTCCCTGACAGCCTCTCTTATCACTGCTTACACCAGACCAGTAAGCTGTGTAAGGGCTATGTTTCGTGGTATCACATCCTTTCCTCTTTGTCTCATTCACGCAGAGTACATCTATGCACCTATCATGCATCATCTGGCATACTTCATCAATCTTTTCATTCATTCCTCCTCTTACATTCAAAGTAGCAAAGCGGCTCTCGGTAGCCCGCTTTTCGCCCCCATTAGGAACGTGACGTGATGGATTGCGAATCTCATCGCCGCCATTTTTGGAATGTAATAATATCACCATTGCGTTCCCACGAGTAGCAAGGGAACATAGGTCCATTCTGGCAGAGCCCCGCATGCCAGAATAAGGCTAGCCTATTTCTGGGTTCGCCCGGTCCCAGGGCCACCGCTTGCGACTAGGCAAATGCCCCTAGCCATGAGTCCCTCGGCACGGTACACCTTGGACTGGCAGGAAGTGGGTAGGAAAATGGAATAAAAGGGGGGAACGGGTCAAAAAGATAGGAACTTTGTAAGGAAGAGAAAGGAAAATATAAGGTAGTAGGATATTACTGATTCGGAAGACTGAGAAGATTCAGTAATAGCTCGGATGTGTATAAGAGACAGCCCGTGTACCATACTATGACTATCGGACAAATAGACAAAGATGTGTACCCCCTGACCAATTACATTGTGTATGAGAGATTTCTAATCTCTAATGTTTCTTTTTAGTGATGATACGGAAGAAGTCTTTTTGTAATACTTTATAGGTTAATGATCGTGAAAGTTATAACAACAATTTCCTAGACTTTACTCTTTTAACTCATACGACTTAAGAAATAAAAATAAACTTGTTATAAATTCTAGTAGGCTGCATAAGATTTACAACTCATTTAATGGTAACTGTAT
The DNA here is from genome assembly GCA_015832385.1 of Elymnias hypermnestra. Taxonomy (NCBI): domain Eukaryota; kingdom Metazoa; phylum Arthropoda; class Insecta; order Lepidoptera; family Nymphalidae; genus Elymnias; species Elymnias hypermnestra. The sequence goes on from JACTOM010000939.1 coordinate 346,094, forward strand.
ACGTTTCTATAATAAACTCCCAGAAGACGTTTTAAAGATGTCAATTAATAAATTCAAAGTTGAAATAAAAATCGTATCATAAGTTGCAAGATCACTTGGACGATAGAAACGCGTGGGATATAACGAATTAGAGCAATTTGAATTTAAATATAATAAAACAATATGATACTGTAATGTTGATAGTACTAAAATACAAAATACCCAACCGAGTTTGTTGTGGGTTCTTCACAGGACAGGGCGCAAAGGAACTGTCGTAACTTAAGAGCTTAAGTCGTTCTTTGATACAATAATCGGTCGGTCATAAGAATTAGCCTGGCTAGCAGGGCCTGAAAATGAACATGGATAAGACGAAAATTATGTCTAATATCCATGTACCGCCTCACCCAGTCATCGCTGAGAACTCAGAACTCGAAATTGTTTACGAGTACACATATCTGGGACAAATAGTCCAGTCAGGTAGATCCGATTTCGAGAAGGATGTCAACCGCCGAATCCATCTCGGTTGGGCAGTGTTCGGGAAACTACGCCAGATATTTTCATCCGATATCCCTCAGTGCATGCGGAAGCTCAGAGTCACTCAGCGTGCGATGGGCTATGCTCGGAGTGTCTCTACGTGATCGAATCGGAAATGAAGAGATCTGTAGTAGAACCAGAATTAGCGACATAGTCCTACGAACCGCGAACCTGAAGTGGCAATGGGCGGGGCACATAGTCCAAAGGACCGATGGATGTTGGGGGAAGGTGCTGGAGTGGCGATTCCGCACCGGACGGCGCAGTGTAGGCAGACCCCCCACAAGGTGGACCGATGATATAAAGAGGGTCGTCGGTAGCCGCTGGAGCCAGGCCACGCAAAAAAGGGCTTTGTGGACGTCATTACGTGAGTACCTATGTCCAGCAGTGGACGTACATTAATTGAAGCGACGACGACGACGATACTGTTAAGAGCGCTGAGGAGGTTGTATTAGTAAAGTTACTATGGTTATTTTTTTCGTTCATAAAAACCTCTTTAACAAACAGATCAACAAGAGAATCATCACAATCGGTCCAGTCGTGCATATGTGATTCCTTGACATAGGGAATTAGAGTCTGAGTTTATATAAATAGATTATTGTAATAACTTTCTTTTTGATGATTTAAATTAATAGCGACCACTGTATATAAAAATGAGAACATACATTATCAACAGGTATTTTTTATGTAAGTAAGTAGCAGCCCATTAACGTCCCATTGCTGGGCACAGGCCTCCTCACTCCAAGGAGCCAGGGTTTTTAGAGCATAGACCCACCACGCTGCTCCATTGCGGATTGGCAGGCATAGTACACAACCAGTGTACTCTCTATTCCTTTACTCTCATAGTCCGATGTGACGGTAATCCGACACGACCGAAGAGAGATCAGGCGCAGGACCGGCGGCTTAACGTGCTCTCCGAGGCACGGGGGTGGATCACACCGCCAACTTCCCAACTTCGGGCAAATATTGAGAAAATCTTAATAGAAAACTCAATATCCATTTTTGGAACGGCCCGACCCGGGACTCGAACCCAGGACCTCATGTCTGTAGTCGAACATGCTAACCACTAGACCAATGAGGCAGTTTTTTATGTTGCACAACATTATTTTACAATTCTATAAATACGTAACAATAAAAAGGACTAAAGCAATTGTTGGATTCTTAAGAATTTATTTGCCATACATTATTACTTTACTGCAATGTTGTAAACATAAAATAAATATTCAAAATAAAACTGGTTTTGGTGTTGTGAACATAAATTTTCAATTAGATGTTTTCATCAAGTCGCTTGGAATCTTTCTAGAAAATTCTTCGATATAAGAATTATATATTACTCAACATTTGGTTGGGTTTAGTTTTCACTTTTGTTTAATAGCAGATTGACATTTTTAAATTCTTTATATCTTTTGAATGGAATGTCCGATTTTAATAATTTAAAAAGTATTTTACAGGTATTGAAATGGTCTTTAATCAAATATAATTTAATAGGATAAGGATTTCTACAAAAGTGTGAATAATATGGTTACATTATCGTCGGCACTTTATTAAATTTTGAAATGTAAAAAGCAGTTATAGTGGCATAACTACAGTAGTTGGACATATGGTATTCTGGACTTTTTTATAGATATTAACACGTTCTGTAATACTGTAGAACATCTTTTTGTTCTACCTTCAATAGTTTCCGCAGCGCACGCGATAATAGATTTTTTGGTTTCACACCTTGGGTTACATTAAAGCATTTCTATTAGAGATCCCTAATTTTTTTAGAAAGTAATATATCATATGTCGCTTAGTGAAAATGCAGCTTTCTAATACAGACGAAATTTTTGAAATCGGTCCAGTAGTTTTTGTGTGAAAACGTTACAAACATACATACAAAAACGCAAATGTTTCCTATTTGTAATATAAGTTTAGATATATGCCCGAGTTTCCTTCAATTTGAATGCAAGTTAAGATCATGTTATGTAGCATTGCTTAATTATACACAACATTTATTGTTTCACACATATTATTGTCCATTAGTTGAACTGTTTGCAATTTTTGACTTAGACATAAATCACGTCCTCGTATTCTAGGGTTTTAGTTGAGACATAAGCCGACTGTCATCACTACAAGTAAAGTTTCCTGTTAGTAGCAATTTTGTCTCTTGTAGGCCGACGTCACTAGACAGAGCTTAAAACTGTGCTTTTCGGTAACAGATAAAAAGCTTTTCACTATATGTATATGAAAGTATACACAGCATTTGATAGCCTCGCTGGCGCAGTGGTGTTATTCTCTTTAAGAGGTTCGGGATTCAACCCCGGTAAGGTAAACTTAAGAAAATGCATTTTATAATTTGTCTGAGTCAGGGCTGGTGAGGGGCTTCGGCCGCAACTAGTTACCATCTTACTTTGCAAAAACTATAAGAGGAAAATTGCTTTACCAGATTAGCGCGCTTCTATATAAGACTTATCATCGCTTACCATCAGATGTGATAAGAGTCAACAGCTAATCTATCAGCAATAAAAAAAATCACTATCTATTTTTAACATTTTTAGCAGCCCATTAACGTCCCACAGTTGGGCACAGATCTCCTCACTCATATGAGAGAGGGTTTTTATATAATAAACACGCTGCTCCATTGCGGATTGGCAGGCATAGTACACAAGTGCACTCTCCATTCCTTCAATCTCATATTCCGATGTGATGGGAATCCGCTAACTTCCCAACTTCGGGCAAATAATGAAAAAATCTTAATAGAAAACTCAATATCCGTTTAGGAATTAATTTTATAGAAAAGCAAGTTGAAAATGTAAACGTTAGGTAACAAATATAATATCCTTTTAACTAAAATTCCGAATTCAATTACAAATCTCTTTTAGAGATATGCTTTCTGTGGACCTGATATTATGGTATTGAAGTGTTTGCGCAAACACATATACAGTATTCTGTCATTCTCAAAGTCAGATGGGACGATGCTAATACTTTCAGAGGGAGATCTGACTCAAAATCTGTAGCCAAACAACCTGACCAACGAGGCAAATAAGTAAATCTATAAACAAAAGGTAATATAGCAGATATAATACTTACATAATCAAACCTATCCTTGCAAAGCTGTCCCAGCAAATGCAAAAATCCCACGAGGGAGAACCACGAGCACCAGAGCAACACTTCGTCCATGTACTGTACATTGAGGACTCCGAACACGAAGATGAACTTGTAGAACACGTAGTTCCAGAACTTGTCTTTGACACGTTGAGCTTCTGCGACTCGAAGACGTCCAAACACCAACCGCTGGATGAAGAAGCCAAACAACGCCAGCGAACAGTACGCCATGTTGATCAGGGTCTGCAACAACAGATATAAATAAAAACACATTATCACAAACAAACATATACAGAAAATACAAAAACCTATAATCTATATACATAAAAGTAACTCTTTTTTCCTTTGTTATTGATAAACTTTAAAACTACTGGACCGATCGGCATGAGACCATGACCAATCGACGCAGAATTAATTGTAGACGGTTTTAGGCTATTCATTTTTTGCATTCCATCAACCCTTTACCATTTTTTTGTTTCCAAATTTATGTGGACAGTCATTTGTTTCTAGTACGAAAACTCGAGCGCACAAAGACCGGCAAAATGTCTAACGTCACTTCAATGCTTATAAACGCATTTCCACACACCCTCCCATTCATTCACCCACGCACTTCCACACATCCACCCACGCACTCGGACGCATCCACCCACGCACTTCCACGCACTCTCACGCATCCATCCACGCACTCCCACGCATCCACCCACGCACTCCCACGCATCCACCCACGCATGCACAAGACTGTGACATGAATTATTAGAACGTTGTCTATAGCAACGGTTTTGTTAATTCTAGGTTATGTAAATATGACATTCATTTATGTTACTATCTTTTGTTTAAAAATTATTCATCTTTCATAGGTTATGTAAAGATGTCATTTATTTACGCTATCTTTGGTTTCAAAACAAAAAAGATTCTGTGTTTCATTTAATCGAATGTGTTTTGTTTAGTATTTGTAAAACTGAAAGCTGTCACATTACAAATCTTTTTGACAGAACGAAGTCTGTCGGGTCTGCTAGTTAAATCCTAAAGCTAGAAGTGTCCAACCCTCTCTACAAGTGGAAGCTTACTAAATTAATTAATCTCATCAGAGACACCAGGGACGAATGAGACAGTTGAACCCCTGGCATTATTTATGGAAAAAGATGGTTCCATTGGGTTTTACTGGATATGCCGTAATACACGTTCTCATATCAAATAAAATTATCTTCATTCAAGTAGGCCTATTACAGCACTTTTGATTTGTCAAATATATTTTCTTCCACACACTATTTGTAATTTATATGTCTGATGATGCTATTTAAAAAACGACTTAAAATCTAAAGTAACGAGGGTTCCTTCGCGACCTGACTGAGAAGAGCCCACAATAAACTTAGTTAGGTATTTGGTACTTTTTTTGTTCCCATCATCATTACAATATCATATTAGTTTAATATATTTCAATTCAAATTAGAGCAATTCGTTTACTCCCATGCGTTTCTATGGTCCAAGTAATCTTGCAACTTATAATATGATTTTTCTATCAACTGAATTTATTAAGCGACATCTCTAGAACGTTTTGTGGGAGTTTATTATAGAAACGTATACAGTTACCCTTAAATGAGTTGTTAATTTTATGCAGCCTACCAGAATTTATAATAAGTTTATTTTTATTTCTTAAGTTGTATAAGGTACATTCACTCTTTTTGAATTTCTGAATTTGGTTATTAGCGACTCTTCTTGACCCATGATTTGAGGTTTGTGCATAAAAGCATTCCCAAGCGGACAAAACTACGCCAGACATTTTAGTCCGATATCCCTTAGTGCCTGAAGATCAAAGTCTTCGAACAGTGCGTGTTGCCAGTGATGACCTACCGTTCTGAGACGTGATCGCTGACTATGGGCCTCATGCGGAACCTCAGAGTCACTCAGGGTGTGATGGAAAGGGCTTTGCTTGAATTTTCTCTACGCGACCGAATCAGAAATGAAGAGATCCGTAGTAGAACCAACGTCACCGACATAGCCCTACGAATCGCGAACCTGAAGTGGCAATGGGCGGGGCACATAGTCCGAAGGACCGATGGACGTTGGGGGCCGAAGGCGCTGGAGTGGCGACCCCGCACCGGACGGCGCAGTGCAGGCAGACCCCCTACAAGGTGGACCGATGATATAAAGAACGTCGCCGGTAGCCGCTGGAGCCAGGCGGCGCAAGATCGGGCCTTGTGGACGGGAGACCTATGTCCAGCAGTGGACGTCCATCGGTTGAAGCGACGACGACTCTAGGTCTCGGAAATCTAAAGTTTTTACATTTGTATAATACAAGACTTAAAAATTGGTTTTCCAAAGAAGTTTCAATTCTTTAACTTTTTTATTGCTGATATTGCTGAAATTTGCGCTGCTGGGAATCAAATCCAGAACCTCTGCTACCTACTGAAAAAAGTACCAGCGAGTCCGGCAAATACTTAAGTCTGTGCCAAATTCAAATATACTTTATTCAAGTAGGCTTATTTACTACATTCTCACAATTCATCGTCACCATCACAATTTCACTATAATTTATTCTATTATGATTAGAGCAACTCATTAATTCCCACGTTTTTTGTCGTCTATGTATCCGAATTATAGTACGATCTCGCCTTGAAAATAATCGTTAGTGCGTGTATAATTGGGTTTAGCTAGTTAGTTATATAATTAGACGATCTCACTGATATATTCGCTTCGAGAGTGGAAGGCCCGGGTTCAGTTACCAGTAGAAATTTGTATTTGTCTAGATTGGTGGAAAGCTTCGGGCGTGGCTGGTTACTGCCCTCACTAACTTTCGAATGAGGGCTATAGTCAGCGACCACGTTTCCGATCCGTGGGTGACCATTGGCTACACGCACTGTTCGAAGACTTTGGTCTTGACCTTTGTCTCGAAATTGGACCTACCTAGCTGGACTATACGTCCCAGGTATGTGTACTCATCAACAATTTCAAGTGCAGAGTTGACCAACGATGACTGTGTGGGGCGGAACATGATCATTGTAAGGCCCACCTATTGAGAAACTCTATTGAGCTCATTAAGATCTTCCAGAGTCTCTGCCATAATGACCACGTCGTCGCCATACCGTATATGAATGATGTACTCGCCGTTCTTCTCCATCAGCTTAAAAAGGTCTTCCAACGCCGCAGTAGAGCTTCGAGGAGATAAGGTTTTCCTCCAGTTGGATAGATCCTAAGCTTTGGTGGCTGATATAGTGGCGTTTTCGTACAAAGACTTCAACACGTCTATATACCGCTGGTCGATTTGGCATTTCTGCAAAGATCTCAACAGGGCCCATGTTTCCTCCGATTAGAAGGCCGTACCAGCAAAGTTTTGCGTTCCGATGAGATTACATTGTATCATCACTTGACATCTGGTGTGATCACTGTTAACTGCTAACCAGTCAGAAATAAAAAAGCAGAATTAATCGCGCTGGCACTGTGACATATAGATTCACAGACTATTACTTTGTAAGCTATGGGGTAAGTATTGAACTCATTTGTAAATATTCCATGTATTAATACGACCTCGCTATCGTTTTATTACATACAAATAGATATTTTGTGCCTCATGCTGTGTTCGTGCGTGTATATCATCACGTAGTCCGACGGAAGTTAATTGACTTAATCATTGCACTGGATATATAGATGGAAAAATCAATCAACGTTAAAGACCTTATAAATAAAATACGGTAACGATTTGTATTATCATTAATAGTAAGATGTTCACGTGTTTTTCGACGTGAACACGTCTTTAAAAGCGCATCCATAGGAAGGAAAAAAACGAATGATAACAAAATCAGGGGATACAGTTTCGTATTGTACATACATCTCTATCGCCTTCATTCGGAATTCAATTACACCACTGGATAGCTAAAGGATCAAAGAATATATTACGCTAAGTAATGACTGTAACACATCGCGCACGGCGGAGGGGGAAGCCCCACTATGAGACGTATTCACGTACAGCAAACAGCCGTGTCCATAACACCTAATGGTTTTATATGAAGAGTGTATTAAGGACTTTTTACCACAACACACGTTAGTAATATACATCATTGGCAGAATGGCACCATTATAGGTGCCTAAGGCATTCCAAGACGTTCTTGGATGCAGTAAAATCGGGCTTCACGAAAGGTTTTAAAAACTTAATTAGAAGGCAGATAAGGTATGCAGTAGCAATCGCAACGGGCCACTACAGTACAAAGGCTATGTTAAAAACCATCGGCATTGCGGAAGACTTTACTTGCAGAGCCTGTAATGAGGAAGAGGAGACGATAAGGCACCTACTGTGCGAATGCAATGGCTAGGACACGAATAGCTAGGACACGAATAGCTAGGACACGAATGAGTCTGCTGGGAGTGGCCTATCCGCAACCAGAAGACTTTAACGGCTCCAGCCTAAAAACTATTCTCAATCTTCTGGAATGGGTTTTTGAGTGCATTTAGGGGAGATTAAAGGATGGGGCGCGTACAAAAGATCCACAAGGGTCGAAGTGCATCCGCTGCCACAGCTGGTCCCGCCGCGAAATAATAATAATAATAATATATATCATTGGTAATCCGCAGTGAACTCATTGTAAAATTCGCTTGCGATTTCTGAATTTGGACTACTCAGAAGACGAACATTAAAACAATTTAGATAATAAGATAGGATAATATGCTTTATTGAACACCACGCTAAAACTAGAAGTACAATTACTCAGTATAAGGTACTTTTAGTGTGCAATTGGGCGGTCTTATCGCTCATTAGCGATCTCTTCCAGACAACCCTGGCGTTAGGGAACCCGTCAAAGAAAGGAGAGAGAAGGTAAGTGGTGTGTATAAATGAATAGGCATACAATTTCAAAAAATAATATGTAGATATATACAGAATATTGTGAATACATACAAATACTAATACATATACTCGTACATACAAATAAAGACAATAAATATATACACATATACAAATGATTATATACATATATACAAATAAATAAATACATAGATCTGTAATTCCATTTATTCATCCTTATGATACTCTTGCAAGTCAATATCACTTCGGAAGTGACAAATAATAGACATACATACATACATAGCATCACGCCTCATTCCCATAGGGGTAGGCAGAGACAACATCCTTCCACTTGCCACGATCCTTGCATATCTCCTTCGCTTCTTTCAATCTCAAATAATAGAGAGCGAAAGAAATGTGAATACGGAATTTGAAATCAAACTGTCACATAGTAATAGTAAATAATAGTTTTTCGCTATCCCCTAATTCCGTAAGAATATGTGGCAGTACTTCGTGAGCGTCTACATTGCAAAAAGAATCAGTGATACTTTCTTTCTGATTTCTAATACACTTTAAAAGAAGATGTACAAATAATCATATTTATGATAGGGATAATGACAGGACCGTATCTTAAAAGTTAATATAGTATGCTTTGTTACTTAAGTGTTCCATTGATATTAACACGTTAGTACTACTACTAATGGAGTCAACATTGTTTTTAGTATATCAAATCAAATCAAAACTACTTTTGAATCGTCAAATTATATTTTTTTTCCACACTCTGTTTCTAATATACTTCTGATGATGGTACTTAACAACGGCTTAAAATCTAAAGTAACGGAATCCTTCGCGCCCTGATCCGAGAAAAACCCACAACAAACTCAGTCGGGTATTTATTTTATTACCATCATCATTACAATATCATATTAGTTTAATATATTTCAATTCAAATTAGAGCAGTTCGTTCACTCCCACGCGTTTCTATCGTCTAAGTACTCTTGCAACTTATAATACGATTTTTCTATCAACTTTCTTTTAACAAAGACTTTGAATTTATTAAGTGACATCTCTAGAACGTCTTGTGGGAGTTTATTATAGAAACGTATACAGTTACCCTTAAATGAGTTGTTAATCTTATGCAGCCTGCTAGAATTTATAACAAGTTTGTTTTGGTTTCCCAAGTTATATGATGTACATTCACTCTTTTTATTAAAAGAGTCAATGTTTTTATGTACGTACAACAAGTTTTCTAAAATATATACGCAGTGAACTGTCATTATGTTAACTGCCTTGAATTTGTTTCTTAGCGACACTCTTGGGCACATATTGTAAATTGAAGGAACGGCTCTTTTCTGCAGGACAATTATTGCATCTATATCAGCAGCATTACCCCAAAGTAGAATACCGTAAGCCGCAGAGCTGAGCCTGTTCGATAGACCACTTATATGGGGCGCCCACTGTAATTTATTATCTAACGCAATGCCTAAGAAAACGGTACTGTCTACAAGGTCTAGTTCCTCATTATTAAGTTAAACTATTATATTATTATCTGTATCCCAGCGGTGTTGATAAAGTAACGAGTTTTCAAAAAGTCATTAGGCTACTAACTAATAAAAAATTAGACTTTTATATATAACATCCCAATTTTGAATCTAGCCTAGTCTTTTTGATGATTTGATTCAACATCTTAATAATCTTGTCCTTAAATGTGTATATTTCGCCATGCCAAAGAGTGTTCAATTTTGATAGTGTTACGTAAAAGATGTTTGTCTGAATTTGACTATGGTTGTTTGATTTTCCACAGGGGCACATGATAGTTATGATGAGATAATATTCCGCGTTGTTGTCACAACACCTACTGTACTGAACTGTTACAGTACGCACTGAAAGTATTTAACTAAATGCCGTTGTCAAAAAACATTGGCAGGACTAGTCCTTTTTTTTAAAAAGCTACAATCTATGATGAATTGCAATATTTTGATTGATGGGGAACAAGTGGAAGAGGTGAAAGAATTTGTATACTTGGGATCTAAATTTACAAAAGATGGAACATGTGAAAGTGATATTGAAAGGAGAGTGAATGCAGGGAATATGGTAAATGGTTCTCTGCACGCCTTCATGAATAGCCAGGTAGTGTCTCAAACTGTTTATACATGGAGTAGTGTTGGTGCCAACACTGATGTATGGTAGTGAAAGTTGGACATGTCAGAAGATGCACAAAAGTAAAATAAATGCGGCAGAGATAAGAGCCTTGAGAAATATGACTGGATTGAAACTGAGTGACGAAGTAAGATACAGTGTGATAAGGGAACGTTCATTATAAATGAAGATGTAGTGACTAAAATCTAGAAAGATATGCTTAGATGGTTTGGGCACGTAGAGAGAAAAAACGAAGGTAAGCTGACAAAAAGGATTTATGAGTCAAGAGTGAATGGGAAAGTTGTAAGGGCAAGACCAAGGCGAACGTTCCTGGACCAAATCCAGGACATTTTGGATAACGGCCAGATCAAGAGTACTCTAAACCGACGACCTTATATGAAAGGTTTAACGATAATGAAAGAAGTGAAGGAGATATGCAAGGATCGTGGCAAGTGGAAGGACGCGGTCTCTGCCTACTCTAATGAGGCGTGATGCTATACATGTATGAAACCAGTGGAACTGCCAATGCAACTTAATTTTCTAAATTAACTAATAAAGACGGCCTCACTGGCTCAATGGTGTGAGGTCCTGGTTTCGATCGCGGCAGGGTAAACTTAGATTTTTTTCTTTTTTGTCTGAGTTTGGACTGGTGGGAGGCTTCGTAAGAGGTATATTACCTCTTACAAGTTTAGCACGTTTCTAACTAAAAGCAATAAAAAAGCGTCAGTGCTACAAAGAAATTAAAAATATTAATATTGAGTAACCTTAACCTATAAAATAGTTTTTCCAATTGCAAACTTAAATGTGTCAGTTTTGCTTCAAAAGACCCTGTTGTCTCTAAAGTGAAGTATTGCGTATGAATAAGAGATATTTGCAATGACAATTTTCAATCAAATTGTAAAAACACTTAAAAATTCAATATCCATAAATATTATAATAAACAGATTTATCTATAAAAATAACTAAAACACTAGACAAACATCGAGTTAAAATTTAAGTGTTTGCCATGCTATTACAGCTGAGTAAATTATCACGGCATTTTCGCAGCGCATAAGGCCAAACGCTATTACGTTATCTTATTGCATACTAACTGTTCCCTGAGTATGAGAAAAGCTGTCCTTAGTGACCGCCTACATCGCGAAGGAATGTGTATACCAAATTTTAAATCAATCTTGCATATAGTTTGGAAAATATCGTGATGTGTCAGTAAATGATAGGTTTTCCGCTTAAAAACCCTGATGCCATGGGAATTTGATGACATAAGCGTCTACATTGCATTGCATTGCATTGCAGTCACTGGTGTGAGACTTTGGCCGCGGCTAGTCACCACGCTACCAGTAACGACGTGCCATCAAAACAAAGTATTCCAGTACGATACTAAGTAAAAACCACAAGAGATATACCTTTTACCAGATTAGGCCGCTTCCATTAGGCTATCATCAGTTGAGACAGTCAATCGTTAACCTGATTAAAAAGAAAACAGGTCACCTAGTAAGTCTGATCAATAGTTTTGAAAAACCTCGTGATGAGTCAGTGTGGGTGATCGTTTTTCCCCTAGCATATCCCAAAACCCTGAGAATATAAGGACAAAGGAGTCGCAGTATAATAAACAAGAGAATTTTATCAAAAAATGAACCGCCTTCAAAATAAACTATTCCAAATAAATTAATATTATTGGAGTCCAGTGGCTAATGCCGACTCCGAATATAATAATAATTGTAAAATTATATAACATAACATAGCATCACGCCTCATTCCCCATGGGGTAGGCAGAGACCACGTCCTTCCACTTGCCACGATCCTTGCATATCTCCTTCGCTTCTTTCATTCTCATTAAACCTTTCACACAAGTTCGTCGGTTTAGAGTACTCTTGACCTGGCCGTTATTTAAAATGTCCTGGATTTGGTCCAGGAACGTTCGCCTTGGTCTTCCCCTTCCAACTTTCGCATTCACTCTTGACTCATAAATCCTTTTTGTCAGTCTCCTTTCATTCATTCTCTCTCTCATGCCCAAACCATCTAAGCATATCTTTCTCAATTTTAGTCACAACGTCTTCTTTTATACCACAACGTTCTCTTATCACACTATTTCTTTTAGAGAACTTTATAGATCATATTAATTTCTTTGAAATAGTTTGTTTTGAAGGCGGTTCTTTTTTTGTTAAAATGTTTATTTATTATACTATGAGTCACAAATAATTCACAGGTAATCTCAATTTCAAATTAAAGTCGAAAACCTTTGAACCGATCCAAATTAACGAATTTCATTTAAATCTATTTCGGTACGTATTTTAATCTATACACATATAAAAAACGCATAAATAAATTCTACATTTGACCGTTATAGACATTGTAATTACCCAATCGATGTGCCGTAAACGTGGCACATTTCAAAAATAACAAAGATTGTTTTAGACCACTGAACTCACTCAAAATTATTCGCGATTGATTTGAGATTTAGCAAAGCGACTTCATTCAAAATGTAGTCACAGTCGATCATGAAGTAAGAAACTCCTAAGATCTACATGCGAGTATCACCGTCGAGAACAATAATGACAGGCTTATAATTTATTAAATTCTATAACTACCAGACCCTTTACTAACACACCCAAAGGAACACACATCGAATTATTTTCCCTGGCATGCGATAAGAAGCTTCAATTTAAAATATATTAAAGGCAACATAAGTGTCTAAGACCACTATTGACCTTTTTAGGCGCTTTGAATGCATCTGACATTTCAATCACACTACGTATTGTTTAAGCTAATGTCAAGGACGCTTCTCTTATCACGATCCCGTTTGCTAAATGGAAACTTGCCAATTTGGCCGAGGGAGATCTCAAATCGAATGTTTACAATGAACAAGGAAATTGTATCTATTAATAGATATAGATCTATCACTCATCATTAAACATCAGACACTAAAAGCCGCAATTGTATTTAGATTACTAACCGAATCGTAATGTCTTCACATTCAATAAATAGCGTCAGTATTCGTCTGCGTGTTTTTTTTTATTCTTTTGTTTTTAAGGGGATTTTGTATTATTAATAATACACGCCAGCCCCATCATAAATCATCACAAATCTTATAAACTAACACACAATAATTTAACAATAAAAAGAAATATAATTACAAACAAAAAAGACTAACATTCTTTGAGAGAATCATTAACTAATTTATATAACTCAAAAGCCAAATAACTCAAAGGTTCACTTAAGATTGAATTAAAAACACCAATATTGCTAAAATTTAAATTTAGTTCATGCGTTAAATGTTTCTCTCAAACTTTGATTCCGAACACATGCCTTTAGCAAGTGTTCAATATCTTCCGTTACTCCACAACTTGCACAATTAGGGGAAGAACTCTTCCTTCGTCTGCATGTTCAATCAAGATATTATTTATTCAACAAAAAGTTTTGAATCGTCATTATTCCATTCCCCCCTACTAAGCTGCGAAATTGGATTGGCTGCAAAACAAAGGCACAGGTGCATACCGATCATTAAATTTGATCGTGCCACGTGCTTGGTTAAGTTTAAAGGCAGTTTCTGTTTTGCAGCTTCCAAATGCTGGAATGATATTCCACCTCCTATTAGAGCGTCTAAATCTATTTAAGCGTTCAAAACAATGGCTACTAAATACTCAAAAATTTGCTAGTAACTATTACCATAGTTAAATGTTAAATAAGTTCTTATATTAAGCGTATTTTTATTTAGTTTTTTCTATGTATTCATAATTGTCTCATGTTTCAGCGAGTGTCCGTAAACTGTTAATAATTCTATAATCTTTAAACACTTCATCACAACTCATGAAGTACCTTAAACTTTAATCTCATTTATTCATAATTTATTGTTTCCTGTGTTGGCAGCAGTGGCACTAGTGGACTGAAAAGCAGCTTATAGCTGATTCCTCGACCTTTTTGCTTATATGCAATTACTTTCTTTATTTATTCGTAAATAAAGTTCTTTTTATTTATTTATTCTGTCCGTTGTTAACAAATCTACAACCATGTTGTTTCTACTGAGAAGAAACCAGCAGGAAATTCTGTTCTGTTTAGCTCCCATTTGCAACTGGAATCAAGCCAAACGTTTGCCCGAAGTTGGGAAGATGGCGGTGTGATCCACGCCCGTGCCTCGGAGAGCACGTTAAGCCGTCGGTCCTGCGCCTGATCTCTCTCCGGTCTTGTCGGATTCCCGTCACATCGGATTATGAGAGTGAAGGAATAAAGAGTGCACTTGTGTACTATGCCTACCAATCCTCAGTGGAGTAGCGTGGTGGGTCTATGGCGCTGCTACTTACTTACTTTACTCATTTTTTGAGTGAATAAGAAAGAGATGCCGAACTTGAGAACGCCTCACCCAATTTGAATAGAGACTTTGTAGTGGCTCAGTACAAAGAAGAGACTACTTTATTATACTCTATTTCAAGTTATGCCCTTCCCAAAACTATTGTGAATTCTTTCGATCTTAAGGGTATCCCAACACAGCATCTTTGCAGGCAAAGACGAAGTCCCAATATTTAATTTTGGACTAAACTCAGTTGAATCAAAGTATATTCTTGTAGGGAATTGAACGATCTGAAAAGCACCTAACTTTTTTATATTAGTTGAAGAAAATGTTGAACGTCCGAAGCTTTCAGGGAATCCAATTAGGTAAGACAGTCACGGTTTATTTATTAGGGCTATTAATACTTAATGCATTCACATAACGGAACTCTGGTACTGTGAGAGTATATTTAACTAAAATTAATTTGTTAATAATACAAGCGAAATAACTTTCTACTTAGAAAGTAGAGACGCCTTTCTCGAGAGTTACAGTATTATTGCGTAAGGTATTGCATGATTTCGTAACGGTCAATGACGTAAAATGGCGCAACTATGGTCCTTATTTGTGTTGTATTTTTTTCGAATTATTTCAGATTCGTGCTTTACTACATGATTTTTCTATATGCTTTAGTTTTAAAAAATCATATTCATAATTCTTTAATTTTTTAATTATTTCAGAAGTCATAATGGCCTAATGATGAATCGTGTGGATTCTCGTTTAGAGGAATTGCAAATTCGAATCATGGGCAGGCACTATTAATTTTTTCTATATAAAATCGCATCCATCTATTTTCGAAACTATCCGGAGTACTGTATCTTTAGTTGACCTAATGACAAATTGTTTCATATAGAACATTCCAAAGGACATTGCATCTAAATAAATTATTGTATTTAAGGCAACCGCCGAAAATTTCACGCCAGACTTGTTGCGAACACATCCGGAGTCATTAGTCTCATAATTGACAATACCCCCCATCATGTTAGTGTAGCTAAATGAAAGGTTAGTTTCATAAAACAACGTTACATGACTAAAAAAGAACCAGCAATGAAACACAAAATCGAAAACAGCTGACCATTGAACGTACGAGCGTATTTGACCAGTTCGTTGATGCGTGTGTCAGAAATAACACGATAAGGGTACTAATAATTATTAATTTATTAAATAATCATAATAAAAGGTCGGTATCCAAACTAAAACATTCTTTACTTCCAGTAAACTCTTTTTATCAACGACTCTACCACCGATTCACAACCTACAGACTAGATGGAGAAGAATCCGGCAAGAAACTCCATAGTCTTTTCTCTTTTGTTTTTATCCATGTTACAGTAAAATACATCATCAACATCCATTATCATTAAATATAAAAACAAATATCACACAATTATCATTACTACATATTAAAAAAACATCAGTTTTAATTGAAAGAACTACACTTAGCTTTGTATCGCAGAGCAGCCCTTTTTATGACACCACTAACTTAAAATGACGCTATTACGGCAAAACACCAATGAGAGTGTTTCACGCCATATACATTTCTTATTTATCTTATTTATTGAGAGACGACTACTCCCTGTTAGTTTATAATAATTACAATTGAAATAGTTTAAGTAATTCTTATCGTTTATACAACATTATAATAATAATATCCCAAATTGGCATCATTTACAATGTTCACCAATGGGAACGATATTGTGAAGGTCATTCTTTTCGTGAAGGTCACTCTTTCTAAGAATACAATTTAGTCAAATGACGAACCGTATCCTTTATTTAAAATGTTATTCTATTTGATATATATCATAAATTATTTTATATATACTATCACGTGCGTTGTGATCTATCAGCTGTTTTTAATTTTATGTTTCATTGCTGGTTTTCTTTTAGTAAAGTCATGTAGTCAGTAAGGTGTCATTAGAACTATGGCCAGCCTTCGTTTTCGAAAGCGGTCTCCTTTATATGATTTCAGCTGTAAACTAAGTTACATAAGCATCAAATGGCGCCTTACTTACTTAGATTTTTCAAAAGTACAAAAATATTTATACCAGCATAAATATTTTTTCTATTTCAGTGTACACAGACGAAGCTGTACTTGCACAGATCAGTAGTATTTATCTATTTATTAGCTTTATTGTAAACCACTATTACATACGAAGTAAAGTAAAACTGATACTACTAAGCGGCTTGATAAAAGGCGGTCTTATCGCTTTATAGCGATCTCTTCCAGGCAACCTAAAGAAAGACAGTAAACGAATATATTATAAATAACAATATAATGGTAGTAAAAAAAAAATTGTGTAACATTAAACACACGTTGACTAAACTTTAAAAAAAAATACATAAAATGGAATGATAAAAAATGTGAACAAAATGGATTGACCATTGAGAAATAATGTTCCACAAACCGTAGCAAAAACTGCAAACAAAAACGTACGTTTAGATTTTTATGGCAATAACAAGACAAGTACAGACTCAAGGAAAAAGCTATTATTTCAAATGTACAGTTAGATTATTTAATTTTTTTCAATATCTACGGAAATATTAAATTTCCTGGTTTTATTTTTTGTGTTCATATTGAGTGATACACGGATGCATTGATATATTTTGTTAGATTTGCATATAATTAACTTTGTGTCCGGTTTGCCAACATATATCTACGTTTTGTTGCATTAAATAATCTAATATAAATCACGAAAATATTGAAATCTACCATAATAAAGTTTTATTCCAAGAGATTCTCGACATTGTATTGCTTTTATTAATGCATTAGTTTGTGCTTTAAAGTGAAACTGTTTCCCATCGCCTCCTAATTATAGTGGGATAAGGTTGAAGGCGTTGGCAGAAGAGCCAAGGTCAATATGACATTGCCTAAGACACGCATCAGCTGATAAATTCTCTCTCTTTCGTACAAATTACAAGAATGGCGCAGATGATGCTGGGTGGACTGCCAGTAGAGCAGATTTATGATTGAGTCTGGACTGGACGTACAGCCAAGCAAAGAGATTGTGTTCCGGTACGATGATAGATAGATAGATAGATTACTCTTTATTGTACACCAAAAATTTACAACATCACTTATGCTTATGTTACACAATGGGAGGGGGGTACAATAGGTGGCCTTATCGCTCAGAAGCGATTTCTTCCAGGCAACCTTTGGGTGAGAAGATAATATAAGTGCAATTATGGTAGGTGGTATACAAGAGATAAGAATAATATATACAGACATACATACATACACATACACAAATGAGTATAATACATACAAACGATGCTGTGTAGAAACCATAAGAGGCAAATTACCTCTTACCAGGTTTGCACGCTTCAATACTTGACTGTATCATCACCTAACATCAGGGGGTACAGTTAATCGTTCATCTGTCAGCAATAAACAATGCACTCGCTTGGAGGTACATCGGTTAGATCAGTGTTTCTCAACGTGAGCCTCCATAATTTGATAGTTAGGAAGGGAGGGGGGAATCCAAAACTGAACTCAATACGACTTTAAACTAAAAAGAACAAATAAATTTTTAAAGGTTAAAAATTACGCACGGGTGGCATAAACATTTTATGGCCAAAAAAAGGTTGTGGGACACTGGATTACATGCATTTAAGATTTATAAGAAAAATATCTTTATTTATACATTATGCCACACATCACAACATATTTTAGTACATTTTACAATACCCTGCGATGAGTGGCATAACCTAGAAAATGGACCCAGCTCAGCATTTATGCTACACAGTCTCCCGGCCATGCAGCGCTGATTTTCAGCTGGATCCCTAGTCCAGGTGCCGCCACGAACGCAGCCCGATACAACTTAACCTATCCTTATATAGTAAAGTTACAGGACCTGTTAAAAATGCTGCAAAATTAATAATGATATATACTAATTAAATATATTGATAATAAAACTAATGATTATATTCTATATATTGTCACATAAATGTTTTTTTAATAAGATAAAAGGTAAGTAGCAGCCCTTTAACGTCTCAGTGCTGGACACAGGCCTCACTCTTAGATGCGAGGGTTTTTTGAATGTAGACACACCACACTACTGTACTATAGTTTGGTAGGCATAATAAACAAGTACACTCTCTATTCCTTCACTCTCATAGACCGATTTGACGGGAATCCGACACTCGCGGAGTGAGATCAGGCCAAGAAACGATGGCTTAACGTGCGCTCGGCACGGGGGTGAAGCGCACCAACAACTTCACATTACAGCGCAATAACCAGGCCCGAACCCAGAAACTAATGTCTGTATTCGAACATGCTAATCACTAGACCAATGAGACAGTTATTTTTTAATTAACACATGCAAATACAGTAGAAGGCGTTCTTAATAACCCACATTTTCAACATCGATGAGTGCAAGGTCGGCGGTAGAACTTGAGCGGAAATGACCCCGAGAATAAGTTATGACATACATGTAAGAGCGTTATGTCATTGCCGAACAAACTAGTTTGACGAAAATAATACTTTAAACATACGTAATAATACGTGAAGCGAAAACTTAAAAACACTTTTTAGGAAAATAATATTATAGAAAGAAGAAAGAAAGAAAATAAATTTATTCTACATTGCATGCACAATCGTCAACAAAAAATAAAGAAAAAATACAATTATTTATAAACAAACTTAAATTATTATGAAAGAAAAATACTAAACTTACTACCTATATATAAACAATGTAGAAAGGGTCTGCAGCTCAGCAATTGCTATGCGTCCGAGTTAGAAAATCCGGACGCACGGCGCTGATCTTCAGCTGCAGTCTATAAAACCAAAACTAAGTAAAGATAGCGCCACGGACCTGTGCACTATCACATGTATACATAATATAAACACAACCATACACACATATCGATATATAAGAAGATTGACTGCCACATTGGTCTAGTGGTTAGCATGTTCGACTACAGACATGAGGTCCTGGGTTCGAGTCCCGGGTCGGGCCATTTCGAAATCGATATTGAGTTTTCTATTAAGATTTTCTCAATATTTGCCCGAAGTTGGGAAGTTGGCGGTGTGATTCACCCCCGTGCCTCGGAGAGCACGTTAAGCCGTCGGTCCTGCGCCTGATCTCTCTCCGGTCGTGTCGGATTCCTGTCACATCGGACTATGAGAGTGAAGGAATAGAGAGTGCACTTGTGTACTTTGCCTGCCAATCCACAGTGGCGCAGCGTAGTGGGTCTATGTGCTAAAAACCCTTCCATTTATGAGTGAGAAGGCCTGTGCCCAGCAGTGGGACGTTAATGGGCTGCTACTTACTTACTTACTTTTATCCATGCGTTGTCGTGTTTAAATGTGCCATTATTCATATGCGTGGAAATTAGCCTATGATTGCCCTACAACACTGTTTTACTGCTATTGTAAGCCCCTTAAATTCGGTTCATCTGTTGAATAATATACATAAAAAAAAAACAAACTGTTAAAAATTTAAACAGTACAACGTGTACAATTTTCATGTCATTAGTAAATTATACAGTAGTAGATTTGATTGTGCTTTTTAAATACATCAAGTTTGTGAAACACTGCGGATACTGATCTAATACTAAGTTTTCCGTCTTCATATTCTGCATCAAATATTTATTTATTCTTATTGTACACATACATACAAAGTTTAAAAGAAGAAAATTAGTTAATTGTGATAAAAGTGTACAATGACAGCCTTTCGTTTGGAGGTGAAATGTAGATAGATGTAAATATATATATATATAAATACGTAACTAAAAAATATTATTTTAAGGTACATACATTATAAATTAAGCGAGATTTTATTTTTATTTATTATTTATAAACTTTATTGCACAGAGTGCAAACGGCGGGCTTAAAGCTACAAAGCTTTATCTACCAGCCAACCTTTCTAATGTTAGAAAAGTCGTTGGTAGATGTGCATTACAGTGTTAAAGAAAGAATACAGAGATAGACAGATATAAATACATACATACATACATACATAGCATCACGCCTCATTCCCATAGGGGTAGGCAGAGACAACATCCTTCCACTTGCCACGATCCTTGCATATCTCCTTCGCTTCTTTCATTCTCATTAAACCTTTCATACAAGTTCGTCGGTTTAGAGTACTCTTGACCTGGCCGTTATTTAAAATGTCCTGGATTTGGTCCAGGAACGTTCGCCTTTGTCTACCCGTTCCAACTTTCGCATTCACTCTTGACTCATAAATCCTTTTTGTCAGTCAACTTTTATTCAATCTCTCTACATGCCCAAACCATCTAAGCATACCTTTCTCGATTTTAGTCACTACGTCTTCTTTTATACCACAACGTTCNACAACGTCTTCTTTTATACCACAACATTCTCTTATCACACTATCTCTTACTCTGTCACTCAGTTTTAATCCACTCAATATAATATAATCTATATAAATAAATATTTTAACAAAAAAAGAATCGCCATCCAAACTAACTCTTATTATAAATAATAGCGTAGACTTTTTAGCGTTCTTCGTATTCTTACATTTGGAGTCGGTGTTAGCCAAGGTACCCACACATATAGGTATAGGTTGTAACTACATATACAAGCTGTAGGTGTGAGAGACAGTACCGTTTAAATAAAACAACTTTGCAAAGTGAAATTTACATTGATACCGCCACACCCGAATCGAACCCGCAACCTTATACGTTACAGGTCAGTTATTTTGCCACCCCGCTATCACCAGTCTTTTATATAGCAATCGAGCGCAACACTAATACGTAAAAGTTTCCTTCTCTCCCCCCCCCTCCCCTCCACCGACTCTACTACCACTGCTTCGTACGTAATACACAATATTGCAATGCAGCAACAAACGTAAGTTCATTGCCATTTGATTACAGACATTTATATTTTCTGCAATAAGCCGCACCCTTACTGTAAGCCGTTGAGGAGTTCCACTAATCTTCATATTTAACTACGACAATTACTTGACCATACTGATGTTACTGTAGGTGACTCAAATATCCGGATAGCCTATGAAAGATTCTGCCGAGTATCGTTAATTTGATCCTAAGAATTGAAGAGTTCCGTCACTTTGTCATCATCAGAACCTAACCAAACTATCATAAAACAACCCTTGAAGTATATACTTTCCAATTAAAAAAAGAATGATCGAAATCGGTTGGTGTGATTTTGAGTTATTCGTCCATATTTCGCGCACATGCTTAATGCAAATTTAATACTTATCCGGTTTTCTCATGGAGTTTAAGCAACCTCCAACATTTACACTTCTATATAATGCTTTTGTAGGAACAGTTATTGTAATAATACGCTTCAACTGTCTGGAATCCTCAGTACAAGATCCATATTAATAAACTGGAACAGATTCATAACCATTCCTTGAGACACCTTAAATTTAAATCTATGTCACCACATACAAAAGACAAGCTTAATCTTCCCCTCTCTGCTGCTGATAGACGTGTATTGCGAGATCAAACATTTTTATTTAAACTCTTGAGCTTCAAAATCGACTCCCCTTATCTTCTTTCAAAAATTAATTTCATCTTTCCGCGAATTAATTCTCACCGTAGGACTAATGTTTCATTTCTAAAACAACATGTTATTCTCTGAATTTGACCCATTTTATCTCTCTCTCACAAAATTCAAACTAAATATCAATAATAGTCTACTTCATAAAGATTAATATTTTGAAGTAGATTACATGGTAGGTTAAATAATATGTTTTGCTTTGTCTGCACTCACTTTTCTCTTTCTCATGCAATTATAAGAAATTTGTATTATGGGAAACCGTTTTTGTTGTAAGGTATTATCATATATTTTATTATTATTGTGTATAAAATGTACTATGTAAAATACCATCGTCAGAACTGGATTTAAAAAAATGGGACCCTATGACGAGCACCACCTTTCATTGACAAAAAAATCATCAAGATAGGTCCACCCAGTCGGAAGATGTGAGCTACGAAACATAAAAAAAAATACAGACGAATTGATAGCCTCCTCCTTTTTTTGAAGTCGGTTAAAAAAGAACAATGCATTGTATTGCAATAGGTTTGCCAATACAGCAGACCAGGAAGTTATACTCAATGCAATCTTGTTTATAGCTATTATAACTATTTCAATACATGCGCGATTGTCGTATAACTTATAAAACAACGCTATTAAACGGTCTTCCTGTTTTATTTTTCAAAAGTAACGTGATGATAGGTTTTAATGTAAATATCAAATATTTAATGTGAAATGCCTTATTGGTCTAGTGATCTACATGTTTGGCTACAGACACGAGGTCCTGGGTTTGTTTCCCAGAGAGTAATGTCCCCACTAAACCTCTGGTACTCCTGTTCAGGACACTGAGGGTCCCGCAGAGTTAAAGTGGTAATTCTGTTTTTCAGCGGGTCCCACTCCTCCTCCACTCCTGGTTGCATATTTCAGGGGGGGGAAAACGTGGGTTCGAGTGGCGGGTAGGGCAAATATGAAAATCGATATTGAGTTTTCTATTAAAATTATCTCAATATTTGCCGTGTGTTCCCCCGTGCCTCGAAGAGCACGAGCAGTGATAAAGATGTTTAGACTCGATCCCAGTTGCACATGAAAGCTAAACACATTGTATCCAACAAAAACTAAGTTTAAAGAAGTAACCGTTGAGCGTATTGCCGATTTCTTCTCAGCGGAATCAACTTTCCGAACCGGTGGTAGGTTCTAACGGTATTACCAACGGACAGACTACTACGCATTTCGATCGAAAAGTTCTTATTGAGCCTACTTGAATAAAGAATATCTTGATTTTGACTGTCCTTTCCAATTAATCGTTGTGCTTTTCGGTAAAGGAAAACATCGTGAGGACACCTGCAATCCCCAGGAGTAGTTCTGGATTGTGTAGCCTACCAAGTTGCAGTGACGAAGACGGGTCTTTGTTCTAAAAACCCCCTCTCCCATAACTGATTGTAACCGTTTTCAGCAGCGGGATATTAATAAACTGTTACTTGTACATAAAAGAGAAAATCTTCTTTAGTATCTTTGAGATATGAAAGTTGATGAAACGAAATAGCGACAGAAAAGGTAGGTCTACAATGAAATCCTCTTTTAAAAAATGTTGACATAAATATGATGATTCAAATGTTCTGAATCTATCCCCGTAGACCGATTTTTTCCACCACGTCTAGGTTTTTTTTTCCATCATCAGTGACGAAAAATTTTTAGGTCCGCAGATACGTGAGCTAATGAAAGCTTTTGATTCGAAGTGGAGCAAAACAGAAAAAAAGAGTTTGGGTGGCTTTTGTGGAAGTTTGTCATAATTTTCTTGGGAATACAAAAAGTAAGAACTACCGACAAATCATTCGAGAGCTTCTTTCTGCTTATAAAACTTTAGGAAGCAATATATCACTCAAGATTCATTATTTGGACTCACATTTAGATTTCTTTCATGAAAATCTTGCAGCCATATCAGATGAGCATGGTGAAAGGTTTCATCTGGATATAATGCAGATTGAAAAACGCTACAATGGGAAATGGTCGGCAGCAATGCTCGCTGATTTCTGTTGGTCTATTCGCCGAAAAAGTCAAATAGAAACAATGAAAAGGAAAAAGACTACAAACTAACAAATTTTCTTACCATACCATGAGAAAACTGACCGATTTAATTTGTTCATTTTGTGACTATAATTAAGGATTTTTCAATGTAAAACTTAGACTAATATTTATTCATTTCGTTAATAATTGATGTTTTAATAATATTGTTTGTAAATTGCAGACCAATGTTATGTTCGTGGTTCTGTTTGTGAACTGTTTCATCTCTTCACTTGTGTACACCAAGGCATTGGCGGAGTTAGCATAAAATCATTACTAAAACTTACAATTATCCTCTTGCCGACATTTTACATTCGTCTCATTAACGTGAAGCCATCACCACAAGAGAATTGCACATAAGAGTTCGAAGTAAAACTTCTTTAGGTGCATGAGGGTACATTTTTTACTGACGAAACGCGTGATAGCGTCACGAAGATGTGCAGCTTTTTATGCTAATTCGTTTCAAGGTTAGGTATTTTTAATATTTACAAATAACATTTAATATTTATAATATTGACAAAAACACGTGTCATTTTTATTTACAATTCATCATTGGAGATATCAATAAATTATTTGCATTAATAATATTTTAATGAAAAATTCATTAAATTCCTGTACGCACGCACTTTTAACTTTTTTGTTTTATCTCATTTAGTATTTTGTTTTGCTTTCTTAACATGATTTTCCGGACCTATTTATCAGTACGCCTATTTTTATAACAAACACTTATTTATGTTTTGATAAACGTGCTGCTTATGTGTCACGTGCTTGGCGCACATGTAGGAATGTGAAACAAACACGACGTAATACTCTGCTACAGTTTTATTCATACTTTTAAAGTCGCTCACTAATTTGTACGTTAAGTAATACTATTCTCATTAAATTACACACTTTAAATAACTTTTAACGCAATACTAACGTTGATACAAACTAAGAACTGACACTAGGCGAATATCCATTCTCCTGTGCTATATTTCTGATACCAAAAATAATAAGTCCATCAATCACAGTCGTCGTGAAAACGACGACTAAACAAGTGTTTATTAAACTTGAGAATTTCCGGAATAACATTAAACCGGATGTAGTGCATGTAAACGTTTCACCGATATAATTACAAAGACCTCAGCATAATAAACAAATATAGTAATTTAATAGCAATCTACAAATAAAATAATAATGATCGCTAACAATATTATCTATGACACGTAATAGAAAATTATAACTATTGTATTTTTATGGAAACATTAGATAATAAATATCTTACTTTATATTAGCTCGTTTATCGTCAATGGATTATAAGCCAAGATAATAAACACGTAGTAATCGCAAATCCAAAATTGTTCATCAGAATAGGATGACTATTCCGAAATCCAAAAAAAAGTAATAATTTTCGTGTTTATCGACTAGGCTCTGCACGCTTTTATGAATAGCCAGATGGTGTCTCAAAGGGCTAGACTGGCTGTGCATGATGGAGTGTTGGTGCCAACACTTATGTATGGTAGTGAAAGTTGGGTATGGCAGAAGAAGCATAAAACTAAAATAATGGATTGAAACTGAGCGACAAAGTAAGAAATAGTGTGATAAGAGAACGTTGTGGTATGAAAGAAGGCGTAGTGACTAAAATTGAGAAAGGTATGCTTAGATGGTTTGGGCATGTAGAGAGAATGAATGAAAGGAGACCGACAAAAAGAATTTATGAGTCAAGAGTGAATGCGAAAGTTAGAAGGGGAAGACCAAGGCGCACGTTCCTGGACCAAATCCAGGACATTTTAAATAACGGCCAGGTCAAGAGTACTCTAAACCGACGAACTTGTATGAAAGGTTTAATGAGAATGAAAGAAGCGAAGGAGATATGCAAGGATCGTNGCCGGCTGCGTGCGTCCGTTGACCCAAGCGTCAGTTCTTCTTGATTTTGTGTTTCATTGTTGGTTTTTTTAATTATATATTTTTTATAAAACTTTTGTGCCACTTAGCTGTATTAACACGATAGTGTGTAAATAATGTCAATAAAACGTTTAAAAAAATCCGGTTTTTTTTTTAAATCAGGATCGACTTCCATCAACACAAGTGTCACGTCTGTCTTTATTTTCGGGAGCGGTCTCCTAACACCTTGTACATTTATTTATACTATATTTGTTGGCGACTTTTGCAAAATAGAACTTTTGTTTATTGTAACTAACAAAACTACATTTAAAAGTTTGATTTTCTTGCCGGTTTCTTCTCAACGGAATCAACTTTCCGAACCGTTGATAGATTAGTTACCAACGGACAGTTTACTAACGATACAAAAGTGCTTTTTGAGCCTACTTGAATAAAGAATATCGTCGTCGTCGCTTCAACCGATGGACGTCCAGTGCTGGACATAGGTCTCACGTAATGACGTCCACAAGGCCCGATCTTGCCCCGCCTGGCTCCAGCGGCTACCGACGTCTCTCTTTATACCATCGGTCCACCTTGTGGGGGATCTGCCTACACTGTGCCGTCCGGTGCGGGATCGCCACTCCAACACCTTCGGCCCCCAACGTCCATCGGTTCGTCGGACTATGTGCCCCGCCCATTGCCACTTCAGGTTCGCGATTCGTAGAAATATGTCGGTGACTTTGGTTCTACTACGGATCTCTTCATTTCTAATTCGATCACGTAGAGAAACTTCGAGCATAGCCCTCTCCATCGCATGCTGAGTGGCTCTGAGCTTCCGCATGAGGCCCATAGTCAGCGACCACGTCTCAGAACCGTAGATAATCACTGGCAACACGCACTGTTCCAAGACTTTAGTCTTCAGGCACTGAGGAATATCGGACGAAAATATCTGGTGTAGTTTCCCGAACGCTGCATAACCGAGTCGGATTCGGCGGTTGACCTCCTTCTCGAAATTGGACTTACCTGGCTGGACTATATGTCCCAGGTATGTGTACTCGTCCACAAATTCGAGACCTGAGTTCTCAACGATGATTGGGTGTGGCGGTACATGGATAAAGTAATAAAGAATATATCTAGCGACAATTAGACAGCGTTTGATTGCGAATTTACTTGATGGTACAGGATGATACAATCTCAGATAGAGGTTGAACCTGGTAAGAGATAATTCAATTCTAATGGTTTCTACGCAGCATCGTACTAGCCACTTCCTAACCATGGCAGAAGCATCTCCTCTTTCCAAACCTGACAAGTTAGAAAATATAATTTATCTTGTCAGGCATCAAATCTAGGAACTCTACTAGAAAAACGACTACTCGTCCCATTGCGCCAGCGACGTAATATCAGGAATACAGAGAGATAAAGTACCCGTTACCATATTACTGTGCTTACAATATACACTTACCATCAGGTGAGATCAAGTTCAAGAGATAACTTTTCAGTAACACAAAGTACTTTAGGTCTTCAATCAACTTCTGCCAGTAAAGGCGTAATAAAAAAATGATAATTCTGTGAAACGTCTAAGTTTAGTGCGCGGTAAATATATTTAATTCACAGCATGACCCTGTCCTCAAAAACGCTCGGCTTTGATGGTCATACTTTTAAAGGAAATATCATATAAACTGCGATCACTTTGAATCAAAACTCAATTTAAAAAAAAACTTAATATTTCAGGAATTATTGGAAAGGGCGTTGTGGTATAAAAGAAGATATAGGGAACAAAATTGAGAGAGGTATGCTTAGATGGTTTGGGCACGTACAAAAAGGATTTAAGAGTGAACGGGAAAGTTGGAAAGGGAAGACCAAGGCGATCGTTCCTGGACCAAATCCAGGACATTTTAAAGAAGGACCAGGTCTAGAGTACTCTAAACCGACGATCTAGTATGAAAGGTTGAATGAGAATTAAAGAAACGAAGGAGATATGCAAGGACCGTGGCAAATGGAAGGACGTGGTCTCTGGCTACCCCTAAGCGAATGAGGCAAAAAGGTTTGATGTAAAAATGTAAGTACTCTTGACTATATCTATATAAATATATGAGATATGCAGGTATCTATTGACTCATCACGATATCTCTGAAACCATAAGGCGTAGAGATTTGAAATTTGGTAGAATTATACCTTTTGCTGAGTAGAGGTCAGCTAAAAACGGATTTTACGAATTCCACCAGCAAATGGGATTGCGGGGTTGATATGAGGTCCACGATCGCCGTCTCCCTCCTTAGTTTGGGTAACGGAAGCGGGGTCCGTTGCCCAACAAAGAGAAGTCCCGCGAGGTGGTTGGTGGCTTGCCAGGTGCTCGAGGCGATCTACCTTCGGAGTAAGTTTCTCGTGACCCCATCTGCGATTGATGTAGGAACACCGCTGGGTTTAAGCCGATATGAGTCCGGCATACCCTGGAACATCCTCCCGAGTATTCCAGGTATCCACGAGGATTTCCCAGCGTTAAAAAAAACGTATGTTTTCTTATTTGTAAAACAATTTGCTTAAATTAATGAAAATAGAGACAGAGTTACTGTCCCATTTATAATATTAGTAATGATAACAGTAAATAAGTCTTTAATATACTTAGATAAATAAACAAAACGTTGTTATTTTTCACTGATAAGTGCAGTCAGTAACATTACAAATATTTATAGTGGGTAATTAAAAAAATAATTGGCTTTACGGGAGCATAAAGAATCCATCTATAATATAAACATTTTCATGCGGAATTGATTAAGTTATCTTTCCAGTAATAACACTCAAGCAACATAAACTATACGTTACTGTACGAGTATTTTTTTGCGTTTAATTAAACGCGTTTATCTCAAGAACTACGGGTTCAAAATATAAACTATTTTTGTTTCGCATAGCCCATTTACTGAGGAAGGCTATAGGCTATATATCACGGTATATCCAATACGAGCGAAGCTTCAATGAAAAATGTAATAAAATCCGCTAAAATTTATTCCTTTTGAGATTTCCTTACGAATTTTTCGTAAACGGTTACATTTTGACAACTATCATGTATAACGGAATTGTTCCTCTGAAAGAGGGCTATAAAAATGTCTGCGATAGTATATGTCTATCGTCTAAGGCTTACCCATTACAACATCTTTTGTGGTAATCAAATTTGTTTTCTCTCTTACGTGACGCACGAAGTTATGCTGATCAGATAATATTAAATTAATATTAAACCATGATTTTGGAATAAATTACATTAACAATAGGTTCCATATCTCTTTAGAGACGATCCTACATAATTGTGCCAATTGCAAGAAGCCCTTATACATACAAAATTGAAAATTTTTCAAAATGAAGACGGGAAGTTGAGAACATTGCATCGAAATTGTAATCAACTGTGTTGATATAACCCATGTCTTTTATTCAAAATGATTTAATCCGTCGTAGTTTAGTTATTTTCGAATGGAGTATAACTGCCTTCGATATTTTGATAAGCAAATTATCTCAATGATAATCTTTGGGAGGCAATTCAGAAAACAAAATCGGCGGATACAGTTTGATGTTAAAGCTAAATATATACTACCTCCATACGAAATTCAATTACAACACTGGATAGCTAAGGGATCAAAGAATTTATTACGCTAACTAAGGACTGTGACACATCACGCACGACGTACAGAGAAACCCCCGTTACAATACGTATTCATGTACAAATAAATAAAAATTTTAACAAAAAAAGAACCGCCTTCAAAACAAACTTACAAATACATTAATATGCTCTAAAAATTAAGAAATAATAGCGTATTCTTTTATAGTGTTCTTCGTATTGTTATATTCGGAGTCGGTGTCAGCCAAGGACGATGTTCCCCGCGTGTCCACATGGCAGCTCTCGCGTTTCTCCCACCTATAGCTATATATGTAGGTACCCTGGCTCACATCGACTCCAAATATAACAATACGAAGAACACTATAAAAGAATACGCAACTATTGAAGGCGGTTTGTTTTTTTGTGAAAATTTATATTTATTTTTTGATTTTCAGTGAATCTGAAGAAACTAAATAATTTATCTCAATATGTGTACGTACACCTAAAACGCGTTTCACATATGAGATAACACCGTTTAAATGAAACAACTTTACAAAGTTAAATTTACATTAATATCGCCACACCCGGGATCGAACCCGAAACCCTTATACCACCGCTTCACACATAATTCACCTTTCAAATATTGCAATGCAGCAACAAACGTAAGGTCATTGGCATTTGATTACAGACAGTTATAGATTTTGCCAAAAATCACACTCTTACTGTAAGCCGTTGAGGAGTTCCATTGATCTTCATATTTAACTACGACTAGCACTTGACCATACCGAAGTTACGGTAGGCAACTCAAATATCTGGATAGCTTATAGAAGATTCTGCCGAGTATCGCTGATTTGCTCCTAAGAATAGAAGAGTTCCGTCACTTTGTCGTGGATTCCATCATCAGAACATAACCAAACTATCACATAACAACCCTTGAAGTATATCCTTTCTAATAAAAATCATCGAAATCGGTTGACGTGATCTTGAGTTATTCGTCCATTTGTCGCGCACATGCTTACGCAAATTTAAGACTTATCCGGTTTTCTCATGGATGCCATCATCAGAACTGGATTTAAAAAAAATGGGACCGTATGACGAGCACCACCTATTTTTTCGGTTCTTAGTAGAACTCAAATACTAATCAATCACAAAAATAAACCACCAACGCTGAAAACAATTCTCAAGTTTACATTTAAATTGCTAAATAGATAAGATAATCGTATAACCCAATGGAAACCGGCGTGATGGCCATGGCAGTAATCAAGTTGACCCAGTCGCGCTTTACCGAGGTTAAAGTATATAAAATGACATATAATGTGTGCCGTAGCTAAAATCTATTTTAGATATTGTAATACTAACATTTCCTACAAACTAATATTTTGAGACAAATACAGACAGAAAACGTTGGATGTAGTGACTAAAATTGAAGAAGGTATGCTTATGTTACGGCACATAGAGAGAATGATGAAAGGAGACTGACAAAAAGGATTTATCAGTCAGAAATGAATGAGCAAGTTGTAAAGGGAAGACCAAGACTAACGTTCCTGGACCAAATCCAGGACATTTTAAATAACGGTCAGGTCAAGAGTACTCTAAACCGACGAACTTGTATGAAAGGTTTAATGAGATTGAAAGAAGCGAAGGAGATATGCAAGGATCGTGGCAAGTGGAAGGACGTGGTCTCTCCCTACCCCTATGGGAATAAGGCGTTATGCTATGTTTGTATGTTTATGGTTACCAAAGGTCACGTAGTAAGTAAGATCTTGGGTCTCGAATTATAATCACGGTGGAGACGAACCGACTTTATCTCAAGCGTTGAGAGCTCAGTAGGGGACCCAGATCTTTTTCCTATCGATTGGAACAGGTGCTGACTGATGGTTGCAGTAAGAAAACTCTGATCTGTCACGAGTGTGGTGCTCCTGTAAATACTGTGCCATACTCTGGGTGGAGGGCAGTTGCCTTCTTTTGCAAGACCGTGATCTCACTAAAGGAGGCAAATAAGAAAGAGGAAGCGCCCGCACTCACAGTTGGAAGATTTTGAGTGGCAGAAGGCGGACATACGCTCTTCTTGCTCCACCCCATTAAATTGTAGATCCTCATAGTCGGTGACATCCGGATGACTAGAGTGGATGGGGATACTGTAGTGATCACTCATGTTTAAAGACGGAACCATTGGGTTTTAGTTGCTATTCTGAACATCAAATGAGTTACACAATCCCGTTTGGAGAAAAACTTCCACTAGGGTGCGTAAAAGCATTTCTCAGCGAAAAGCTTGCGTTCTGATACGATGCTGTGTAGAAACCATAAGAGTTAAAATACCTCTTACCAGGTAGGTTAGCGCGTCAATTTTAATCAATGTCACGCGCCAACCTTTCAACAATTAAAAAGAAAAAATTGTTATTGCATCATACTTCGTTAAGCAAAGACACAAACTACCACGATGTTTTAACTTACGACTGATGATGATATTTACAACGATTTAGAAGCGAAAAGTATCATATCCACAGTGGAGTAATCGTTTTTTATCATTACAATATAAATAGAAATATTAACAAAAAAATATGCTCTAAAAAGTAAGAAATAATTACGTATTCTTTTATAATGTTCTTCGTATTCTTATATTCGGAGTCAGTGTCAGCCAAGGTAGATGTAGTTCAAAGTAACTCGGCGTGCGATGGAGAGGGCTATGCTTGGAGTTTCTCTACGTGATCGAATCAGAAATGAAGAGATCCGTAGTAGAACCAGAGTCAACGACATAGTCCTACGAATCGCGAACCTGGAGTGGCAATGGGCGGGGCACATAGTCCGAAGGATAGATGGACGTTGGGGGCCGAAGGTGCTGGAATGGCGATGGCGGCGCAGTGTAAGCAGACCCCCCACAAGGTGGACCGATGATATAAAGAGAGACGCCGGTAGCCACTGGAGCCAGGCGGCGCAAGATCTCGCCTTGTGGACGTCATTACGTGAGACCTATGTCCAGCAAGGGCGTCCATCGGCTGAAGCGACGACGACGACGACAATAACAGTGGTAATGTATTACTTTGAATTTCAAAATTCCCTCTGGAACGAGAAATCTGTTGTGGATTTAAAATCAAGAAGATGTGCGCGAAGCATAGTCCTTCAATTGTGATTAATGAGCAATAAAGTATTTCCCTAGTTGGTAATAATTGTGATTGAGGTCATCCAATACGTCTTATGTTTTCAAGAAATAATCTTAGACATTAGCTGACCCGCGCAACTTTATGCGTCACATTAGAGAGATAACAAATTTGAAATCCATAAAAAATGGTTACAGTGAGTCAAAACTTAAAAAGCTGACGTATGTCCCACAGTTCCAACAATTCCACAATGTATTTTTTTGTATTACTAATTGTTTACGCAACAGTAGCTCTCAAGAAAATTAGATTTTCACCGTTTTTTTATTTATGTTAGTAGTAACTTGATGTTATATAGGCTAAATGCAGGGAATATGGTAAATGGTGCTCTGCACGCCTTTATGAATAGCCATATGGTGTCTCAAAGGGCTAGACTGGCTGTGCATGCTGGAGTGTTGGTGCCAACACTTATGTATGGTAGTGAAAGTAGTTTTGGCAGAAGAATCATAAAAGTAAAATAAATGCGGTAAAGATGAGAGCGTTGAGAAGCATGAGTGGATTAAAACTGAGTGACAGAGTAAGAAATAGTGTGATAAGAGAACGTTGTGGTATAAAAGAAGACGTAGTGACTAAAATTGAGAAAGGTATGCTTAGATGGTTTGGGCATGTAGAGAGAATGAATGAAAGGAGACTGACAAAAAGGATTTATGAGTCAAGAGTGAATGCGAAAGTTGGAAGGGGAAGACCAAGGCGAACGTTCCTGGACCAAATCCAGGACATTTTAAATAACGGCCAGGTCAAGAGTACTCTAAACCGACGAACTTGTATGAAAGGTTTAATGAGAATGAAAGAAGCGAAGGAGATATGCAAGGATCGTGGCAAGTGGAAGGATGTTGTCTCTGCCTACCCCTATGGGAATAAGGCGTGATGCTATGTATGTATGTATATAGGATATAGTCTTCCTCAATAAATGGGCTATAAAACACCAAGAGAATTATCGATTCGAATAAGCCCTCCTTGCCAAAATGACATTCTAAGTACGCTAACGCTACGTCGAGCGACTAGAACACTTCGTTTTCTTCATTGTGAACTTAGAATGTCATTTTGTTTCAACTCTCATTAAAGTAAGTAAGTAGCAGCCCATTAACGTCTCACTGCTGGGCGCAGGCCTCCTCACTCATATGAGAGAGGGTTTTTAGAGCATAGACCCACCACGCTGCTCCACTGCGGATTGGCAGGCATAGTACACAAATGCACTCTCTATTCCTTCACTCTCATAGTCCGATGTGACGGTAATCCGACACGACCGGAGAGAGATCGGGCGCAGGATCGACGGCTTAACGTGCTCTCCAAGGCACGGGGGTGGATCACACCGCCAACTTCCCAACTTCGGGCAAATATTAAGAAAATCTTAATAGAAAACTCAATATCCAAGGTGCAGCTTTCTAATGGTCGGAAAAATTTAGACTAAAACGTTGACTATAGTTAACTTCAGGGTGTCGGCATTTTGTGACGGTGTGCGCGCGCATCGTGAAATTTACATCCTTATTTCCTGACGCGCCAAAAGAAGTATAACTTCAAAAAGTATATCATTAACGATTGAAAATCTTAATATGTTTAATGTGTGAATTAATATTAGGAACTTATAAAATAATGTATAAAAAAAGTCGACGACCTCACTCGTGCATTGTCGTCTGAGTATGAACTGGTGGGAAGGAAGCTTCGGCCGTGGCTAGTCATCACCCTACCAATAAAGACGTACCGCCAAGAGATTTGTGTTCCGGTATGATGCTGTGTAGAAACCATAAGAGGTAAATTGCCTCTTACCGTATTAGAGCGCATCCATCTTAGACGGTATCAACACTTACCATCACCTGAGATCACAGTCAAGCGCTAAATTTTTATCAATAAGAGAATAATGTCTTCTATGTCTTCTATGTAAAAAATTTTGAAATGAAACTTCTTTAAATGAAATGAAAATTATTAGATTAAGGGTAGCCTACTAGCGTCCCGCGGGCTGCAGGTTGACGACCCCTAAGAGTAATACGGGGGGGACTGTACGATTTCGGTACTGGCGGGCGACCCCCCTTGGGAGCTGCGGGCGGAAGTCCTTGCAGTCGCCTATCAGTGCAGGGTAGCTACAAGGGCTTCCAGAGGTGCTGACTCCTACCCTAACGAAGTGTCCAGCGTGGGTACCCCAGCGGCATATCTTGTCGCTGGTTAGAGGGGATCTTTCACTGGATAGCATACTGGGTGGCGGGTGGTTGTCTTCTTTTACGAGACCGCCATCTCGCTGAAGGACGCAAATGAGTCTTAGGGAGCAAGAGGCTGGAGTTCTCCCTCGCCGTCGGAGGAGGACTGGTCGCACTTATGCATTTCATGCCTCACCCTATTGAGAGGTAGATCCTCATAGTCGGTACCATCCGGGTCACTAGAGTGGAATGCAGTTAGGGAACCTCTAGTGATCTCACTCAGGGATGGGGAGTGATCCGCTGGGTTTTAGTGGCTATTCTGTTATCAGTGAGTCCCACATTCCCGATGGAATTAATCTTTCATCGGGGTGCATTAAGGCATTTCCCAGCACAAAAAAACCCCTAGCTTAATGTCCACTTACATACGAGTGGATTTATAATTTGTATTAATTATCATCGACACTAAATATTCTAAAGACAATTAATTTCATTAAATTCCGAACATATCTTACTTTTTCCTCGCTCTACGTCTCGGAAATCTAAAGTTTTATATTTGTATAAATATAAACAAGACTTAAAAATTAGTTTGCCAAAGAATTTTCACTTCTGACATGAGTACATTGTACGCTTACACTTTATTTTATTTTTTAAAGTCGATTCATTAGACATTGATATTGTGCGAAACAAATAATAGGATACAAAATTTCGCGAATGTAATGAGTCAGTTTTTCCTTTATTAATAAAGCTACCTTTACCTCGAAGCGTCACCTACGAAATCCCCGACACCATTAAAAAACGGGGAAATCCGGTCTTTACGCGTATCTGTATTGCGAAAGGATTCACTTTACATAATTTATTTAATGATATACAAATCAAATCGAAAATCCTTTTTTCAATAGATTAAAAAAGTAAGTAAGTAGCAGCCCATTAACGTCCCACTGCTGGGCACAGGCCTCCTCCCCCATATGAGAGAGGGTTATTAGAGCATAGACCTACCACGCTGCTCCACTGCGGATTGGCAGGCATAGTACACAAAGGACGGCGGCAACTCTTCTGGCGGGAGACCCTCCTTGGGAGCTTCGGACGGTAGTCCTCGCAGGTGTATATGAATCTAAACAAGCCGCGAGGAATAGAGGAGAACCGCCTGATTACGATGAGGTCCGTAGTGTCAGAGTACAAGCCGAAAGAACTCTGATCATGAGATGGAGGGAATATCTTGCGGTTCCTATAGCAGGGGTAGCGACAGTGGAGACGTTGTGCCCTCAGTTGGAGAAATGGCTGTCGCGGAAACATGGAGCGTTGTCATACAGACTGGTGCAGGTGCTCACCGGACACGGCTGCTTCGGGAAGTACTTGCATCAGATTGCTGGCCGAGAGGAATCGCCTATTTGCCATGAGTGTGGTGCTCCCGTGGATACGGCACACCATACCGTGGCGGAATGCCCAGCGTGGGGCCCTCAGCGACATCTTCTGGTGTCACTGCTGTC
>JACTOM010000939.1:385906-433407 GCA_015832385.1 Elymnias hypermnestra
CTTAGATGGTTTGGGCATGTAGAGAGAATGAATGAAAGGAGACTGACAAAAAGGATTTATGAGTCAAGAGTGAATGCGAAAGTTGGAAGGGGAAGACCGAGGCGAACGTTCCTGGACCAAATCCAGGACATTTTAAATAACGGCCAGGTCAAGAGTACTCTAAACCGACGAACTTGTATGAAAGGTTTAATGAGAATGAAAGAAGCGAAGGAGTTATGCAAGGATCATGGCAAGTGGAAGGATGTTGTCTCTGCCTACCCCTATGGGAATGAGGCATGATGCTATGTATGTATGTATGTTGGTGGTAATTTTATAATGATGTACGATGTACAGAGTTCCTATAATATATCAGGACAGGGCTGACCCCCAAGACACGGGTACACCTAGTTTAGGGGTCAAGAGTAGTATTAATACACTGTGCAATTATAGGAGGAATATAGATTATTATTATTATAAAAAAGAAAAATCAGTGGAAATAAATATGGGAAGGCAGTATTTTCCCATATTACCACGAAATCGTGAAATACGCGTATGACATCGCAGGGAACAGCTAGTTTTGAAATACTGTTCTATGTACAAATAAAGTCATAAGATGTTTCACAATCTTTAGTTACTGTCCATTAGCGGTACTTTTATTAAATTACCTAGTCATTATATGTACTTAGATGAAAATATATCCTTGAATCACTTGTTACTTTGACATACCATTTGCGGAAAAGTTGTAGTAGGCATTTTATTACTACACTCATATAAGGTTAAGTAAGTAGCAGTGTATTAATGTCTATAATAGGCACTGATCCGTATCCAAAGTAGAGGGTTTCAAGGTAAGACCCACTATTCTTTTTTTATCTTGATTTTAGGGTATGGAGTTTAAGGTGAGGGATGAGATCTCATAATACTCACTAAAACCCAACAAAACCCTATTCATCCATTTTTCAGACATCTGAGGATTTCTCTCTGACATCCTGGATGAATCTGACTGAGAATTTACAAAGGCATCAGGACATACATATAAATGCAAAGCATAGAACAGCTGTGCTAATATGCTGCACTTTATGTTTGCACCTGCCTCATTAGTGTAGTCAACTTGTTAGCCAACAGACATGAGGTCCTGGGTCCAAGTTCCAGGTTGGGCAAATTCAATAACAGATATTGAGTTTACTAGTAAGTGCTCCACCTCTATTTATAAAAGATATGAAAAATTATGCAGTTCCAAGGTCATGTAAAATTTATTTCAGTTGCAAATACTAGCTGTTCTCTGAGACACCACATAAATGACCAAGTCCCCTTGTTAAAATGGAAAAATCCAGTCTTAGTAAGCATCTACATCGTGAAAGTTATTGAAATTTCAAATTAATCAGATAAACAGTTTTAGAGATTTCATGGTCAGACCATTGTATTATATATCAAGATCCTGAGGAAATATTGGGGAACCTATTCTTATTGAGCAACTTCATTGCCAATTGAATATGTATGTTGATTTTCAAGTAAATCAGAAGAAAAGTATTCACAATAAATCAATTAGTGTTTGTTTTCTGCTTTTATAATAGAGAATGATAGTAGTAGCTGATAATAAAGCAAGGTTAGACTTCTGTACAAACAAATTATTATCTTAATTGATGTTTGAAATCATTAATATAAAACAATTAAATATTACAGTTACAAAGAACTGTACAATCAACAATTAACTAATGTGTTTGTCTCTCTATAAATGAAGTCATAATTGGCTTTTAATGGAAGGTGCGATTTCACAATATGAACTTAACTAATATTACAAAGGTCATTGAACTTTTCATGAGTAAATAAGTTGATAACAACAAATTAAAACATACAACTTGTTGCACCAGGTATCCAACCCAGGACTAACAAAAGTACTTCACAGTTCATGAATCTGTGAGTTTTTATGCAAGTATTATATAGTGAGTCAAAATAAAACTTTACCATAATCAAAATTAATGTTAAATTATGTAAATAATTACTAATTCAATGATATCCTTAATTATTCAATATTTGTATTAATTTTTCCTCATTGGTTCTTCAAATTTTAAAGGAGTTTCTGGCTTATAAATTTGTATTGTTAATAAATATAAATCATAAAAATTTATAATTATACACTCCTAAGACTTTCAAGAAAATTTATTAAATAAATTTAAATCCTATATTTAAATAAATCAAATTAAAAAAATCACAATATTTCATATATAAAACATGGCAGTAAAATTATATTGTAATGGTCATAGTAAACAAGGATATCTAGCTGAGTTTTTTGGGTTTTGCTAAGTGACAAAAGCACCTTGGCAACTTTAGACTATTAGATTAGATTTTACTATTAGATCTGAGGCCATTCTTTAATATAATCAGTTATATATTGAAAATAACATCGAAATATGACTAAATTACATGATTAACAAGAGTTGTAAAAGCATACATAAATGAAAAATATTAATTTAATTTGTTAATAAATGTCACCATGGTCCCACCAGTGCCAATAAAAAGAAATTAGTAATCAATGTGTGCCTAGAGAAATACCTATGAATGTGCATCACATGGAACGAAAATTGATTCATACATACATGATTAACTACTTGTTAAAACAAGGATTATTACACTTACCCACATACAGAGTGGTTCTTGAATCATGAATGTCACCACATCAACGAAGTGTTCAGTAACGTTTCTCGTCCCATTTGTGTCCAATGTAGTTGGTGACATTATCTTCATGGCCTCCGCCTCATTCACAGCGCCGTCTTGACGTTGAAGAGTTCCATTTACCTTCCAGTTGGGATCACTGGTCACATTCACAGCATAATACACAGCTATTGATAAAATTAAAACACTTCCCGCCGAATAAACCTTGAGATTTGGCAATGGCAACCTGTCTACGAGTGTCACAGGCATCTTTGTACGTTCACCGAACAATTAAAATGTGAAGTCAACACCGAAAAATCCCCTCCCTATATACAATCGCATCGAATATACAATAAAAAAATTTCAAATCAAAATCACTATCAAAATAATAACACTGGTTTACGGAAAATAATTTGACAGACAAAATAAAGCGACATGCGCGTGATCGCTACAGTTTAGAATAATGACAAAAACGAAAATGTTATCAAATATCAATGCAGTGTTTGTATTTTGTCACGAATCACATATATACATGACGAGATTATTAATTTGTTAGAAATAAAATTAAACCTTAACAATCTCAATCTAAAAAACATTTTGCCATAAAGGTATTCAAGTATAAATAACGATAACAGAGACCCATCGCATTTCAAAATGTACATTAAAATTTAAGAAATAAGGCTTGAAATCAATTGCAACAAATTGTTTACATTGCCATGCTAATCAAAAATGTCAAACTGTCGACTGTCAATGTATGAGATATAAAGAGATTTTAATAAAATATCTGAATCATTTATTTCTATTTATGTCATTGTCTTGTTTGATACTCATCAATCTGGAAATATTAAATTGATACAAATAATTTATTAAATGCGGTTAACCTTAATTTAAAGTATATTTCAAAATAACAAGAACATCAAATAAATAATAACAACCATAGACTACTTATGTATTTTAAAAATATAATGCACAGAGTACACATGACTTTCGAGCTATATATCGTAGATATATTTATATTTTGTCTATTTTTATGTCTACGGTCTTAGATACTACTTTGAAATCTGTGATACTATTCATTTATATAGATCGTAAACACAAAATTTTACGTTTTGTAGAATAAGTAATATTACATTATTACGATAGAGTTAACAGGAAAGTTGGAAGGGGAAGACCAAGGCGAACGTTCCTGGACCAAATCCAGGACATTTTAAATAAGGGCCAGGTCAAGAGTACTCTAAACAAACGAACTTGTATGAAAAACGTAATCAGAATGAAAGAAGCGTAGGAGATATGCAAGGATCGTGGCAAGTGGAAGGACGTGGTCTCTGCCTACCTCGAAGGGAATGAGGCGTGATGCTATGTATGTGCTTGTAAATATTACAATAGTAGTGCAGTTTTTTCAGTAATTTTTCATTGCTTTTTTTGTCCATTTAAGCCAATGTTTATTAATTAATTATTATTTACAATATTTGCAAATATGTACGAGTCTGTGTGGACTAAAACTTTTGCCTTACCATCAAAAGAATAAATAAATTAAAAAAATAATGCCAACTGCCACCTGCCAAACAACTGTCAAACTCAGAGTTTTATTTGTATTTTATACTCAGTACCACTTACGTGACATTGGCAGAGTGCGCAGTGCTGTTCTGGCACTACTATATGCCAAAAATTTTTTAATAATAATAATAATATACTCAGTACACACCAAGTTCTTTAATTAATAACCACTTAAAGATAATTGTAAAAGTGTATTGTTAGAATCACGTTTTCTCTGAACTTAATTAGGAATATAATAGTGTTAACAATTTTTTTTAATTCGGTAGGGTCTGGATTTTTGGAAGATACGTTGACCTGTTTTTATAATATAAACACAAATGTCTTTTCTCAGAGGGTCTGAGAACTATGTTTGGTGTACTACTAGTGTACTGGGGAAAGGTGCTACTGGTGCAGTATTTCAAGGCGTCAATAAAAACAATGGCGAACCTGTAGCTGTTAAAACATTCAACCAGTTAAGCCATATGAGACCACACGATGTCCAGATGCGCGAATTCGAAGTTTTAAAGAAAGTGAAACATGAAAACATTGTTAAATTGCTGGCTATCGAAGAAGAACAGGATGGTAGAGGCAAAGTTATCGTCATGGAATTGTGCACTGGTGGTAGTTTATTTAATATATTAGACGACCCTGAGAATACTTACGGCCTTCAAGAGCATGAATTTCTACTCGTTGTAGAGCATTTAACAGCTGGAATGAAACATTTACGTGATAACAACTTGGTACATAGAGATTTGAAACCTGGTAATATTATGAAATTTATAAATGAAGATGGTACAACAACATACAAGCTTACAGATTTTGGAGCTGCTAGAGAATTGCAGGAGGAAGAACAATTTGTATCTTTATATGGAA
Source organism: Elymnias hypermnestra (assembly GCA_015832385.1). NCBI lineage: Eukaryota > Metazoa > Arthropoda > Insecta > Lepidoptera > Nymphalidae > Elymnias > Elymnias hypermnestra. The sequence continues at coordinate 390,944 of JACTOM010000939.1, forward strand.
CTGAAGAGTATCTCCATCCAGATATGTATGAAAGAGCTGTGCTCAGGAAGCCTGTGGGGAAAAGCTTTGGTGCTACAGTTGACTTGTGGTCTATTGGTGTCACTTTATACCATGTAGCTACAGGACAGTTGCCTTTTAGACCTTACGGTGGTAGAAGGAATAAGGAGACTATGTTTTATATTACAACTAAAAAGGCATCTGGAGTTATTTCTGTTAGTAGTTCTTAATTTCATATTATTTATCATTTATCACTAAAATTATTAGTTTTATTCATGTAGGCTTTGACAACAGTTGAATATTAAAACATAGTCATTTTATCATATCATTATAAAGGTATAACTAATGATGATTTTAAAGAATTCTCCGATCTGTGAGGGCTTCTACAAAATATTATTTTGAAAGGAACCTGGACTAAATTCAGTTGGATAACTGTTTTCATTATCATCATTACAATATAATGTTAATTTATTTTATTTAAGACAGCAATTGATTCACTCTCTTTGATAATCTAAGTTGCACTTGAAATTATAGTGTGACTTTTAAATTTGTTAGGAATAAATTATGTTATCAAAGAAGATTACATTATTTATGATATATCATTTATTACATTTTCTACTTTGTTTATAATCAGATTCTCTTATTTAAAACACTTCTTTTATTAAAAGACCTTTTAATTTGCTATTTTCATACAATATTATTTCTGTTATTTGTAATAAATATAATATATTATACATTATTTATCAGGGAACTCAGACAACTGAAAATGGACCCATAGAGTGGTCTCGGGAACTGCCATCACACTGTCAACTCAGTATAGGCTTACGCAAGTTGGTGACACCCTTATTGGCTGGACTTTTAGAAGTGGACCCACATAGGATATGGACATTTGAGAGGTTTTTCTCTGAAGTTCAAACAGTTACCTCGACAAAACCAGTTCACATTTTTCATGTAAATAAAGCAGCCAGTATAAAGGTAATTCTCAAATAATGATTGTTAAAGATGACATTTAACGTTTCTCCATTGTTTTTTATAATACAATTTTAAAACAATGTTATTTAAATATTGTTGAAACAATCTGTTTAGGCTGATTCTGTATTAGTATTATGTTTAGAAAACAAATAGTATCATTATAAATGCAAGACTATTGTGTGGTTTTGAGCCTATGATGCAGGTGCTTGAGGTAATTGAAAGCTCTTTGAGTCCCTTAAATTTTTATTTACTCCATTTATGTGCTGCTACTTACCTTTTTTATCTTACTATCACAATGAATGAAATTATAAATCTCTACACGTTTATAATGCGCCTGAACTCTCTCTGGTCGTGTGCGATTCCCGTCACATCGGACCATGAGAGTGAAGGAATAGAGAGTGCACTTGTGTACTATGCCTGCCAATCCGCAGTGGAGCAGCGTGGTGGGTCTATGTTCTAAAAACCCTAGCTCCTCTGAGCGAGGAGGCCTGTGCCCAGTAGTGGGACGTTAATGGGCTGCTACTTACTTATAATATTTATATATGTATTAAAGTGTGAAGACTTAAAGGAAATTCAGTCAGGTTCTACACTATTATTAATGTATCATCAATGTATCATTTCCTTACCCTTATCCCAAAGATAGCACAGCATGTTTCCTTTCCGTACTTCTCTCTAGTTGCTATCATTTTTACATTTATATCTCTTACACACATATCCTTTTCCACACAGTTTATCCACACTTTTTTTGGTCACTCTCTCCTGTCATATTTAGGGCCCTATTGCATAACAGGATAGCCTCCCACTCCTTAACTTCTTCTCACTGGTGCTACTTTCACACTTCCTTTAATATTATAAATGTATTTTTGATGATGACAATGAGATATTATGCATTAAAAGCTATTTACATAGGAAAAATTTATTTGTGCCAGGTATTCCTTAAGCCAGAAGAGAAATATGAGCACTTACAGACATATATATGCGAGCAGACTAGTGTAGTAGCTGAGTCTCAAATATTACTTTACAAGGACACATTATTACTTAGTGAAATTGATGATAATACTCTTGGTATGTATTGCGTATATACACTATCTTAACCTGACCATATTTCAGTGTGGCTCACTCTCATGTTAATTAAATATTTAAAATCCATTGTTCCATATAATTTAAAGCATAAAACATAGTCAATGTTATTCAATTAAAAAATTCTTTATAAAATAGGCTATTTTCAGCATTATTTTGGATTGGATGATGATAATAAATAACGACTTACAATCTAAAGTTCCAAGGATTTCTTCAAGCTTGTCTGTCTTAAGAAGAGTCCACAACAAACTCTGTTGGGTGTCCCTTTTTTCTCATCATTAATTCATTCACTTCCATGCTTTTTTTATAATAGTAAAAGTCCAGTTCAAAGTTTTTAATTTTTAATTTAAAGTTATTTCTTGAGTGTGATCTCACCTGATGGTAAATGATGACACAGTCTATGATGTAAATGAGTTATTTGTCAATATAAACCATTCTCGAATCCATTTAAAGACAAAACAATGTATTAGGAGAAAGAGAAGACAGACGATACTGTTGTACTAATGACACTTATTTATTTTACACTTTTTTATACAAATTTATATTATACATACAGTGAATACAAAAACTTAATCTAGGAGACTATATAAATTTGCATAAACGGCGGCCTTATCGCTAGGGTAGCGATTTCTTCCAGGCAACCGTTGATTAAAAAGGGAAATATTATTCATTAATTGAAGATGGGATAAGAAAAAAATTGATCCTAGTTAAAAAAATTATGCCTTTAAAGCTTTTTATTAACAGTTTACGCTCCATATATGTACAGCTAAATGAAACGAATTATTCATAAAAAATACATTAGACAGAGAATCTGCTGTTGCTCGGTTCAACGAACGCACGTGACCGACGCCGGTGTGCGTGTAAAGGAAATTAACGTCAGCTTTTTGTGTTTCCTTTTAGTTTTTTTTTTTTAGTTAAAATATGGTTTTTTTAACATACATAGATTTTCCATCCTATCAAAGGTGTCATTAGTACTGTCTTCGTTTTCGTTAGCGGTCTCCTAACACCCTGTATGTAAATATCGACGGCTTCTACATATAAGGAAGCAAATATAAAATACTAATTTTGTAAGGTACTGTTTCAAATGTACCTTTTGTGCAAAGATGTTTTTTTAACTATGTTTTATAAATAGCTATATCGTAGGTTATATAAGTTTTAATTTTATATGGTAGGTAAAAATTATCCAGAGACTAGTCCAGAGGTGCCTTTGATGTTATTCAATAAAAACAATAACAACGTCAGCATACCACCGGAGCCTGAAATACCAAAGTTTCCTGTATTTCCTAACATTGTGTCTGTTGAGAATGATGCCTCACAAGCGAAGGTGAGTATAAATCTATCCCTCCATCAATCATTAATTTATTTGCTCAGGAAACATTTGACATGTATGATGGTACAATTTTTGTGGTTTAACAAATGTCTCATAAATATAAGTAATAAAAAACAAGTATAAATAACAAAATAATCAAAATTGGATTACATAAAATTAAAAAAATAGTGATGATATTAATAATAAAACATAATTTTAAAGTCTAAAAAACAATCAAAGACAAAGAAAAACAATTAAAGTTCTTGCTAGTAACCAGTTTTTTTACTTATTTTTGAATGTAAAGTAAAAAAAAAATTTAAATGTGGCTGATTTCAGTTTTACGAATGATTTTCGAAATGAAATCACAGCAGTACTAAATATCTATAGCTCTTACATTTTGTGACTATTCAATTTGGTCCGGTTGTGACTATTCAATTAATTTTGAACTTTGTTCACCGGCTACAAAGTGCAAATTGACTGTTTGACGTTAGGAAAACACCTACATTGCTTAGAAAACAGTGAATACTTTAATCATAAACGTTATAGAATGGCAACAAAGGTCAAATTGACTCTACATCTAAGTTAAAAAACGTTTGTATGGGAAACAGAAAAGGGCTGTTTTTAGGGGGTTTCCCCTGCAAGTATTCGAATTTTTCTCGCCGTAAAAACCTTCCTTGGACTTTTCAATGAACATTAAAAAAAAGAATTGGCAAAATTGACCCAGGCGTTGTCGAGTTTTTTTTGCGATATTTAATTTTAACAAGCTTTTACTTATTAGCAATTCTGCAGCACACACACACTCACATGCACACATACATACACACACATACACATATAAGATAATGTTTGTGTGTGTCATTACAATTACATCAAATTCATACAAATTGTCACACTATATATGACTTAAATAATATTATTGAGACTCAAAACAGAATGTGCTTGTTTATAGATGTACACACTATATACCTAAGCGCTCTTACACATATTATATTCTTTAGGAGTATCTCAATGATTAAATCATTTCGATTTCAAATCAATCAAGTTATATCAAAAGATTACTAATGACTTTCTTTCCATTATCCTTTCGTTATCAATCAATCCTTTAAACTGTTAATATATTCATTATTAACAGATATACGACTATTTAAAAGAGCTTGTTAAATCCATACCAATAAAGGATATTTTGATTTATATTGAGTCATAATAAAACAGTTTTATAGACCACCTAAACAGCTGTCTTATGCAACATATTTGTTAAGTTCTACAAAGAAGTATATATAATTTAATAACAGCTGTGTATATATAATCTATGTACATCTTTGTTATATATAAAAATCCTCTGACGTCGGTTCTCCAATTTTATGAGGATAAAAGTGTGATGTTTGTTTGTTTCATTTACTTGATTTCGAAAAGGAATCTACCTCTGTCATATGTCTATCAATTTGACTTCAGTAACAGCCAAATGTATTCTCTAATTTATCTAGGTCTGACCTGGTATCTAATTTATCTAGGTCTGGGCTGATATCTAATTTATCTAGGTCTGGCCTGGGGTATCTTATTTATCTAAATCTGGCCTGGTATCTAATTTATCTATAGATCTGCCCTGGGGTATCTTATTTATCTTGGTCTTATCTAGTATCTAATTTATCTAGGTCTGACCTGGTATCTTATTTATCTAGGTCTGGCCTGGTATCTAATTTAATGGTATATATAATATATAAGAATATTGGTAAAAAATTGTGGTTGCAATAATCAAAGGAATTAGGCCGATTGCTCATCTTTATTGCGCTTGTCTATCAATGGGTGCCGTGCAGTGCATTAGGCATGTTCGCTGATGCAGTGGTGCTGGTCTCGTTTTGGGTTGATGGTTTAGTATGAATAAGTGGTGTATAAATGATTTAGAATAATAAGTTTATTGATCGCGTAGCAATTGTTTGGCGCTAGTAGTACGAATGTAGAACGGTTAGTGATTTTCGAATTTTGACTGGCTACAGACGATGTATCAAGCGTTTCGTTGTACGGCGCGTAAACACGGAATCATTAGAAAAAGAATAAGGTCCTTCTGGAGTCACCTTCAAAATTCTAAAGATGCTTTTTTAAAGGCTGTCTCGAATGATGCCAATGTGTGAACTGAACCTCTGCTCGCTTAAATTGTAATAGAAAGTGACCATCGATGTAATTAATTGTAGCTTATTTTACTTTTTTGTTTTTTGTTGATGTGGGTGAAAAATACCTGCAATAAAAATTAAAACTGCATGCGTGCAAAGTACACATGCCAGAAGTGAAACTTCATTTGCAAACAACTTTGTAAGTCTTGTTTATATTTATACAAATGTAAAACTTTAGATTTCCGAGACTTAGAAGGAAGGTGGGCTAGAAATTTAATTGTCATTAAAATATAAAAAGTGTCGAAATTATTACAAATAATTTATTGAAATCCTAAATGACGAATAGTAAATAAAAGTACCATGTGTTTTTTGTTACTATTATTATTAGTTAAATTTGGTTTTTATATTTTATGAATAGTATATTAAATTATTAAATGACGAGTGGCAAACTAAAATGCCACATATTATTTGTTAATATTAAAATTACCTAACATTCAAACGAATTAGCATAAAAACGCTGCACATCTTCGTGACGCTAATTTTACCCTCATGCGTTTAAAGAAGTTTCACTTCGAAAATATTATTATTATAACATAACAATGCCCATTGCAGACGGCGTGTAGTGTAGGGCACGTAGTGAAACGACGGGTAGAGGCGTTGTGTGCGGCCTCCGTGCTCTGTGGAGCATGTGTGTCGCGTTGGGGTGCATTGCTGGCAACGCGGCTCGCTGCTACCGCTGCTCGTGCGCACGCAGTGGCTGCGCACGCTGCTCGTTTACACGACGCAGCGAGAGCTCTTGACCTTGCTGCTACCGCTGCTGCCGCTATTGGCTCAACTCCTACATTAGAACCGTGGGCGCCGGCTGCGTCCTTGGTCTCAGCAGAGGCGGAGACGTTGCGAGGCGCAGCGGCAGCGTTGCGTACTCGACACGCTGCCGCAGCATTGCGTGCTGACTGGGATGACGCGCTGCCCCATTCACCGTGCCCCGCAGAGCTACGACTACATCTCAAGGCCAAGACCCTTGTTGACCGGTCAGTAGCGATATTAATTTCTGCCATTGCTGTGTCTTTGATTTACATCGCAAAAATTTACATACAAAGATCCATGTACTAATTTTAATTACGTTGTAATAAAGCATCGGCGGTACCGTTTTCTTTTCAATATATAAATTTTATTGAAATTCCATACGCAGAAAGACGCGTTGTCTAACGCTATAAACAGCTGGCTTCCGTCAAAGGAATTAATGGCCAATTATGTGACTCAACGGTTGGTGATCTGTGCATACTTCAATTTTCCGCCTGTAAAGATTCTGATGGTGCTTAGCAAATTGGCTGTAGTTGGTCTCCATTTCGTTTAAAGTCCATAACACGCAATTCACTGAGCGTTTGCTGCCACCTGGATACACCAACAGAATACACTATTAAAATGCAGGTTGCGGGAGTCGTGGCAGCATTTAGTTCGTGACCGAGCCACTCGATCCTTGACCTACAACGACGAGCAGTTCCACGTGCTAGAGCGCATCACCGTGGCCGAGACGGGCCGTCGAGCACGGGCGCTGCTGCAGCGAGCAGCACCCTTAGCACGGGCCCGCGCTGATGCTATTGCAGACTGGTAACAATAATTACTCATTAATAAACTTTTTCAGTCATAACAAAACCTTGATCTGGTTATAGTTAATCTGGCTTCGAAGGATCAAAAAGAAGACCGATCTTTATTTGTTTTCAAATTAGATTTATTTGCACCAAGCATGATAGTTATTGTTATTTTTCAATAATTGTAACTCTGACGTTATTAAAGGTCCAATAACTGATACTTTATCACAGATATATAAAATATATAGTAAACCTTGACTATGAAGAGGATTGTATTACGTTAACAGACTACACACTCAAACCGAAGACGAGGCTAAAATGATCTAAAAGTTTAGTTTTTTCACATTAAAAGGATCTCTAAAATAAATTTAAAAAATAAAAGTCTACATCTATATATATTAATAAAATTGTAGTCTTAATCTCTTATAAAATTATATAAAGTTTATTCAATAATAAGCCATTTCTCATAAGCTAAAGTAAGTACATAAACATTGGCGTAAATTCTCATAAGAAAACGCATTCCTTACAACGTGAAGTTATTAGAAACCTCGCCTACTCCATTGTAAAATATTGTTATGTAATAACAGTCTTTTGGTTTACAGTTATTTTAGTAACTTGTTATTTTATCAGTAAAGTAGCAAATAACAGATATGTTAGTTATCCTATGATTAATTTGCACTATTCTTTACCGGGGGAGGAAGGGGAGCAAACTTTGACATACGGACGAACACTTTGAACTCTGGTAATTATATTATTGAACTGTTTATAAAGTTTAACATCGCAAAGGAGTTCTGTCGCTTAAATCATCTGTCAATCTGTAATGCCGCCGAACGCAGTGATGCCGCGAGTTATATTGACAGTAGCGCCATCTGTTATTAATAGGTGTTACTAATACGTAACCCACATCACTTTCGTGAACTGGGCCCGTAGGCAAGTCACTTTCGAAGATTGCTAACGCTTAAAATGTATGGGAATGACGTTTCATATCGAAACTTATCGAAAAATGAAACGTCATGCCCATACATTTTTAAGCGTTAGTAATCTTCGAAAGTGACTTGTCTAAGGGCCCAGGTAACATTACCTAACATGACTTGTAACAACAATTTTCACTTATTGCAACACTTTTAGTAGTAAGATCACTTTTTAACAGTAACGTCACTTACTTTAGTGGAAACAACAATTTTTCACTGATACACTTTTTCAGTGATTTTAAAACCTTTAATGGTAACATAACTTTTTAGCAGTAACATCATATTACACTGGTAACAACAGTCTTTTACTGGTAACATTACTTCTTAGCAATAATATCACAAGTCTCGTAACAACATTTTTTTACTGGAAACAACATCTTCAATGTTAAAAAAAATTTTTCACTGATAGCAACACTTAAACGGTACCATATCTTTTCTATGGTAACAATTTGTCACAGGTAACAATATTTTTCACTGATAGCAACACTAAATGGTACCATAACTTTTCTATGGTAACAATTAGTCACTGGTTACAACACCCTGTTCATCTATATCATTGAAAGGTTTCATTATATATTTATAGACAAGTTTAGGTTCATCTCAAGTTGAGATTAGCCGTTTGGGCGGAATTTTGACATAATAAAATTAAATAAATGAACATATTCCCTCATTTCCAGGTACAAAATAGCTCAGACGGTTTACCTTCAGACTCAAATCCTAGACAAAGACGTGTCCAGCACTGAGCTGAAAGCGTTGGCGCTAGCAGCGAGACTGCAAGACGCCGAGCACCGCACGAGGGCGGTGATTACCGAAGCACAGACACAAGTACATACAATTCATTATATTAACTTAACAGATAACTAATAACCTTTTTTTGTACTAACTATAGCTAAACCTTTTACTAATTATACCTAAATCTTTTTAGTACCATAACTACAGCTAAATCTTGGTTAAAAACTATAGCAAAACTTTTTTATTAACTATAACTAAATCTTTTTTACTAACTATACCTAAATCTTTTTGCTAACTATAGCTAATCCTGTTTTTACTAGCTATAGCTAAGCCTTGGTTAAAAACTATAGCAAAACATTTTTATTAACTATGACTAAATCTTTTTTATTAACTATAGCTAAATCTTTTTGCTAACTATAGCTAAACCTGTTTTTACTAGCTATAGCTAAGCCTTGGTTAAAAAATATAGCAAAACATTTTTATTAACTATGACTAAATCTTTTTTATTAACTATAGCTAAATCTTTTTGCTAACTATAGCTAAACCTGTTTTTACTAGCTATAGCTAAGCCTTGGTTAAAAAATATAGCAAAACATTTTTATTAACTATGACTAAATCTTTTTTATTAACTATAGCTAAATCTTTTTGCTAACTATAGCTAAACCTGTTTTTACTAGCTATAGCTAAGCCTTGGTTAAAAAATATAGCAAAACATTTTTATTAACTATGACTAAATCTTTTTTATTAACTATAGCTAAATCTTTTTGCTAACTATAGCTAAACCTGTTTTTACTAGCTATAGCTAAGCCTTGGTTAAAAAATATAGCAAAACATTTTTATTAACTATGACTAAATCTTTTTTATTAACTATAGCTAAATCTTTTTGCTAACTATAGCTAAACCTGTTTTTACTAGCTATAGCTAAGCCTTGGTTAAAAAATATAGCAAAACATTTTTATTAACTATGACTAAATCTTTTTTATTAACTATAGCTAAATCTTTTTGCTAACTATAGCTAAACCTGTTTTTACTAGCTATAGCTAAGCCTTGGTTAAAAAATATAGCAAAACATTTTTATTAACTATGACTAAATCTTTTTTATTAACTATAGCTAAATCTTTTTGCTAACTATAGCTAAACCTGTTTTTACTAGCTATAGCTAAGCCTTGGTTAAAAAATATAGCAAAACATTTTTATTAACTATGACTAAATCTTTTTTATTAACTATAGCTAAATCTTTTTGCTAACTATAGCTAAACCTGTTTTTACTAGCTATAGCTAAGCCTTGGTTAAAAAATATAGCAAAACATTTTTATTAACTATGACTAAATCTTTTTTATTAACTATAGCTAAATCTTTTTGCTAACTATAGCTAAACCTGTTTTTACTAGCTATAGCTAAGCCTTGGTTAAAAAATATAGCAAAACATTTTTATTAACTATGACTAAATCTTTTTTATTAACTATAGCTAAATCTTTTTGCTAACTATAGCTAAACCTGTTTTTACTAGCTATAGCTAAGCCTTGGTTAAAAAATATAGCAAAACATTTTTATTAACTATGACTAAATCTTTTTTATTAACTATAGCTAAATCTTTTTGCTAACTATAGCTAAACCTGTTTTTACTAGCTATAGCTAAGCCTTGGTTAAAAAATATAGCAAAACATTTTTATTAACTATGACTAAATCTTTTTTATTAACTATAGCTAAATCTTTTTGCTAACTATAGCTAAACCTGTTTTTACTAGCTATAGCTAAGCCTTGGTTAAAAAATATAGCAAAACATTTTTATTAACTATGACTAAATCTTTTTTATTAACTATAGCTAAATCTTTTTGCTAACTATAGCTAAACCTGTTTTTACTAGCTATAGCTAAGCCTTGGTTAAAAAATATAGCAAAACATTTTTATTAACTATGACTAAATCTTTTTTATTAACTATAGNCCCGGGACTCGAACCCAGGACCTCATGTCTGTAGTCGAACATGCTAACCACTAGACCAATGAGGCAGGGACGTTTATTGCAATTTTATATATAGCTACATAAAAAAAATTTTTTAATTGAAATGATTTTATATAAATAAATATAGTCCTAATATATTTTTTAAATCTAATAACTAAAAATATTGTTCGCGCCATCTAGCGGCGCAAGAGTTGCATCAAAGACGCCATCTATACAATATTCACGGCACTATATCGCAAACAACAGACAAAGTATGAATATTGTTAAACGAAAATATTACATTTGAAAAACGTATTCGCGCCTCAAATAACCTTTTGTTAAACTTTCGCATACATTCTTTCAATAAACGAACTTCGCAACGGCTGCTCTGGCAAAGTGTTTTGATCTTCTCCCCAATATACGCAAATACTCAACAAATATAAATTATATAATTTTAAGACTTCGTTCTTGAAAAAGTAATATCAGTTTGATATATAATTTATTCTTTTACATTGATAAATGAGACGGCCTCACTGGCGCAGTGGTGCGACTATTCCCCTTGTTAGTAGGGGTCCCGGGTTCGATACCCGGTAGGGTGAATTTAGAAAATTGTGTTTACTAATTTGTCTGAGTCTGGTCTGGTGGCTTCGGCCGTGGCTAGTTACCACCCCACCAGCAAAGATGTACCGCCAAAACAAAGAGATTTGTGTTCCGGTACGATGCTGTGTAGCAACCGTAAAGGTTATGTCGCCTCTTACCAGATTAAGGCGCTTCCACCTTAAGACTGTATCATCACTTTGTCAGAGCACATTCAAGCGCTAAAATATCAGCCATAAAAAAAACGTTTAAATTAAATTTTTAGTTATTGTTTTCTTTTCAAAATTGTCATGGGGGCTATGATATGAAAGATGCTTAAAAAAATAGATTGCGTTTTCTTTTTGCTCTTTGCCATGGGATAATATCAACTTACACAATTTTTTTTTGGGGTAATAACTCAAAAAGGACCGCGGCTGTAGCCGATCTACATCAATGAGGGATTTGGACGTTTATTGCAATTTTCTTTATCAGTTAAATGCAATGAAAGCGGATTTACCGATGGAGAAGGAGATTCCTCAGGCTTGCAGCGAAACGAAGAGCGCACGGAACGGAGCCGACACGACGATGAGCAGCGGAGTGTCCCCGGTACGAATATTAAATATTTTTCGAAAATCCAATAGAGTTATATAACTGTAAAAACATAATAGCTGCTTATTATATGTTTGGTTAGAAGACAAAGCCGGAGCAATGCTTTCTAAGCTGATAATGCGAAGATTGATTTGGACCATTAAACTTGCTAAATATTCGCTATTCAGTTGAACTTTCGCAACGTGGACTAACAACTTCTTTGGCGAACTAAATTTTAAGTCTTGTTTATATTTATACATACATAGCATCACGCCTCATTCCCATAGGGGTAGGCAGAGACAACATCCTTCCACTTGCCACGATCCTTGCACATCTCCTTTGCTTCTTTCAATCTCATTAAACCTTTCATACAAGTTCGTCGGTTTAGAGTACTCTTGACCTGGCCGTTATTTAAAATGTCCTGGATTTGGTCCAGGAACGTTCGCCTCGGTCTTCCCCTTCCAACTTTCGCATTCACTCTTGACTCATAAATCCTTTTTGTCAGTCTCCTTTCATTCATTCTCTCTACATGCCCAAACCATCTAAGCATACCTTTTTCAATTTTAGTCACTACGTCTTCTTTTATACCACAACGTTCTCTTATCACACTATTTCTCACTCTGTCACTCAGTTTTAATCCACTCATGCTTCTCAACGCTCTCATCTCTACCGCATTTATTTTACTTTTGTGATTCTTCTGCCATACCCAACTTTCACTACCATACATAAGTGTTGGCACCAACACTCCAGCATGCACAGCCAGTCTAGCCCTTTGAGACACCATCTAGCTATTCATAAAAGGTGCGCAGAGCACCATTTACCATATTCCCTGCAATCACTCTCTTTTCAATATCACTTTCACATATTCCATGTTTTGTAAATTTAGATCCCAAGTATACAAATTCTTTCACCTCTTCCCCTTGTTCCCCGTCTATCAAAATATTGCCATTCATCATAGATTCAGCTCTTTCAAAAAGCATAACTTTCGTTTTGTTTACATTCACTTTCATTCCTTTCCCTTTCAAAGCTTCATTCATAATATTTAGCATCTCCTGAAGCTCGTTAGCGGATGACGCAAGTATTACTTGATCATCAGCGTAAAGTAAACATTTGATGAGTAATTCATGCATTCTTAACCCATACATACGTTCTTTTCACTATTTGTAAATCTTAAAACTAACCTTGAAGCGAATTAGCATAAAAACGCTGCACATCTTTGTGACGCTATTCACGCGTTTCATCTGTAAAAACTTTGCCCCCATGCGCCAGACACGATTGTTTAAACAACATTATAATTTGTTTAGAGCGGGGCGGGACTGAGGGCGCTGCTGTCGGCTCACGACGAGGTGTCAGGGCTGGCAGCTTCCAGTGCCGTGCTCGTAGCGCGCCTTCTCCAACTAACGGCGGATGTGACACCCTAGCCACTCCGCCACGTGGCGTGCGAATATTGCGACACTAGCGCCACTCCTGATGACTCGGAAGACACACTCTCTTCCTTGGGTTCCGGTATCGAAACTGTCATATACGAGTCCGCCAGCTCTAAGGACCCTTACTCCTTGGACTCCGAGGACACCAATGATACTGTACGCTCAAAACCACATTCCAAATGGGCTTGTATACTTGGTTAGAAATAACAATATCGAACACTTACTAAAGTAAATCTATCTTTAAATATGATATGTATGTATTCCAGATAAAAAAAACTTATGATCTCGCCTCATGTTATAAATACAATATATAATATTATGTTTATTGAAGAAAAACTGAAAAAAAAAACCACTATTTTTCTTAGCTGTTAAACTAGATAACGAGAAAAATTCATATCATAATGTTACATATTAAATTAGATAAATAATTGACGCATGGCCTTGGGTTCTGACCCTTTCCTATTTTTCAATTTGACATAATTATTGTGATAAATTTGTCAAAGAGATATATTGAGATAATTTTAATGGTAGAAATTGAACACATAGCTATATTTTCTTGTTATTAAAACTTGCGATCTATAGTTTATTTACATAGATTCTATTTATGCAGATAAACAGTAGACCATAATGTCATACCATAGACAATGTATATTTTCTTTCATGTAGCAAAAAGTTTTTAATCCAAATACATGCACTTTTAAACCGCCTATTTTAAATTCACATAGAAATTTAAAATACAAATTTTCGTTGCTTTGGATGAATGACACAATCCAATATTTTAAATAAAGGATACCAGAATATTCTATAGTTTCTTGTGTCAAAATTTAAATGGTTTGATTTTCAAAAGGCTCTCTTGCTAAATATTTTGAAATGTGTCATTGTTCTTCCAAAAAAGCCTTTTGTTGCAAAAAAAATTAATATTTCAAAGGGAAATTTGAGTATTTCTCTTTTAAACATTATTTGTTGAATGTGCCAAATTACATATACAAGGTGTTAGGAGACCGCTCCCGAAAACGAAGACAGATGATAATACTAACGACATCTTTGATGATGGGACAGAAAAAATGGGAAATTGACCAAACGGCGGTTCAACCCACGCACGCAACCATTTAGTTGTTTATTTTAGACGCACCCCGGTGCCGGCCGCGTGCATTCATTGACCCGTGCGGTAGCTGATTGTTTTTGAGCGTAAAAAATGCTACTAAAATGTTTTAAAAAAGTTTTTTTAATTATATATCCAGTCATTAGTGTCATTAGTACTATCATCTGTCTTCGTTCCACTTTGTATAATAGAGTGCAATTGTAGCCATACTGATGCACTTTGATTCATAGTAGATTCACATAGTATTATGTAAGAAATGTATATAAAGATAATTATAAGTGTTAGGTATTTTTTACATTCGATTGTATGATAAGTGTTAAAAAATTGATATATCGTTGGGAGTTTGGTAATAAAACATGAAAAATTATTCTGTTTCATTTTTAGTATAGTTTTTCCAATTAAGGTAATGAAAGTTTACACATGAGTAATAGAAATAATTTATTTATAACGTATCTATACATATATTATATAAATTTAAGTATTTGTTTTACGTCAATATAAAATATTTTCTCTTGAAAATTTTGACTAAACGTAATACTTAAAATGCGTATTATTCTATCCCTTAAATGAATATATATGTCGGAGTCCAATAGACTGTGGAACACTGGCGCCATCTGTCTATCGGCGTTAGTTCTCAAGTGGCGGTCCGCCAGAGCGGTCGACTATTGAATCTGTCGCGTTCCTAGCAATTATTGATAATGTTTTTATGTAAATTGCTATCGCTAACATTAAATGATTGGACATTATAAACTGAGTTAATTAATAAAGTGTTTGATTGCACCAACATTACTCACCAAAGTCCACAATATGAAGATGGAATTATGGATGCCACTAATGACGATTTCGGCGGAAAACCCTACGCCTCTATGCTTAATGCTCCTTCTCTCTTGTTCTCCGACATGTATAACAATTTTAGAAGAAATGGCTGTAAAATCAATTAGGGAATTTTAAGCGATGACGTCATTTAATGAAAAATTTGGATTAGGCAGATCGCATCTCTCTATCGCACGGTCGTTTCGGAACGTAACATTGCTTTACCGAGTGAAAGTCGAGCTTTTTAGTGGGAAGAAGTTAAAAGGTGGTTGTTAAACACAAGGTGTTAGAAGACTGCATCCGAAAACGAAGACAGACGATCGTACTAATGACACCGTAAAATTATTTTCAATCAAAAAAATTTATAAAAAAATTGCCATAAAAGCATTTTAACAATCTGTGAAGTTCCAATCGTCACCACTGGGGACGAACGAAGCTTTTGTTTCCCCTCTAGTACCCAGTGGGGACGTCTGGGAATAAACCAGTGCGATCATAATCTAGCGCTAATCTCGGCAATAAAACCACATGTTATAATATTGTATGTGAAATGCTTAAGGCTGCTAACGTATTTAAATTAATTACTGCTTTGTGCGAGACCATTTATTTAGATGATAAAATAGATGTAATTATGTTTAAAAGATATATGTCGGAGGATAAGAGAGAAGGAGCATAGTTTTCCGCCGACATCGTCATTAGTGGCATCCATAATTCAATCTCCATACTGTGGGCTTTGGTGGGTAATGTTGGTGCAATCAAACACTATATTAACTCAGAATCACTTAATATTCCCGATAATAATTTACAAAAAAACATTAACAATAATAAGTAGGATCGCGACAGTTTCAATAGTCAACCGCTCTGGCGGAGCGTCACCCGAGAACTAGAGAGTCTGCCACCGGCTCACGACGCATGACTCTGTCCCACGCCGATACATTGTTGGCTCCAGCGTTCCATATATAATAGATTGTAGTACGCCGGCGCCATGTATCTATCAGCGCTGAACAGAGTCAATGAGTCAAAGCCGGCGTACGTGCTCGAGTGACGGTTCGCTGGAGCGGTTTGAAACGGTCGCGTTCCTGACTATTATTGTTAATGTGTTTGTGTAAATTGTTATCGGGAACATTAAGTGATTGGACATAATCCGAGTTAATAAAGTGTTTGATTGCACCAACATTACCCACCGACGCCCACAGTATTGAGATTGAATTATGAAACCAACAAATGATGATGTCGGTTGGGAACTCTATGCATATGCTATGCTTCTTCTCTCTCTCTCTCTATGTTCTGACATATATTTTTTGTAGATATATAAAAGAGTTATTATCCTACCTATACATGGCTTTAATATGTCTCTAAGGGATTAAGGCAGCATTTTTGACAAAAGCTCTCAGGTTGCTTAAACTTTTTAGACACTACTAACAATCACTGTTACATTTCAACGAATTTACACAAATTACACACAAACACTCTTTTATAAATCACTGACATATACGAGGAAACGCTTTTTTTACAATTTAAGGAAATACAAAGTATTAGCTTCCGAAAACCAAGACAGATGATAGTATTAATGACACATTTGATTATGGGAGTGAAAAAAACCACATTATTAAAACGATTTATTAGAATTATTTACGCTTCGTCGTGTTAGTACAGCTATAAGAAACGAAAGATTCATAAAAAAAAAACACAATCAGCTGATGGTCGGGTCAACGACCTCACGCGGCCTGCGTAGGAGTGCGTTCAAGAGCGCGGCGCGGTGTTTATAGCATTTAGCTGTACTAACACAATAGAGCGGAAATAATGCTAATATAATGTTTTTTTTTAATAAGAATCGACTTTTTTCATACCCATTATCAAAGGTGTTATTAGTACAATTGTCTGTCTTCGTTTTCCGCAAGCTATCTCTTAACACCTTGAATTTATTTTAATTTATTTAGTTCCCAAAGGATGTCCAGCATCTTGGGATGGTGATGTTTCATTCCCTGATGGTTCTGAAGGGCGCCAGGGTGCTGTGTCGCCGCTCCAGTGTCTTGTAGTTGCGGTGTTGGGCTTGCATTGCTTTGAACTCCTCCAGCAATTTGTCAAAGTCTATGTTGTCCCTCTCGTTGTTACTGCTAAATGTAATAATTATTGATTTAATAGTCTGCGTTCTGAATAATATAATAAATATTGCACGTAACAACAACTGTTTAATCGAATGATCTGCAACGTTACCGATCATTCGTTAATATGTATATAACATGGTCGCGCCATCTAGCGGAGCAAGACCGGAACAAAATACGCCATCTATTAAATATTACGGCAACTAGTTTAGTGAGTTTATTAACAACAGTAAAAATTTCCTGTGGTTAGCTAAGACACAGGAAATTTTTACTGTTGTTAATAAACTCATCCATAATATCTGTTAACTTGATGTACACTTTCTCTTTTTTAACCTTATACAAGGTGTTAGGAGACCGCTCCCGGGAACGAAGACAGACGATGTTACGAATGACACTTTTGATTACGTAATGAATAAAAAATTACACCTAATATTTACGCTCAATCACAAAACATTACAAAAAAACCAACAATCAACTGACGCTCTGGTCAACGAACGCACGCGGCCGGGGCCGGTGTGCGTGTAAAAGAAACGACTAAATTGAGCGAAAGTGCCTAAAACCGCTGCCATAAAGTATTTTTATGATTCTTTTTTCCCTCCCATCATCCAAGGTGTCATTAGTACTATCGTCTATATTCGTTTTCAAGAGCGGTCTCCTAACACCTTATAACAAATTGAATTTATAGGTTTTTCTTCTCCCAGAAATATACGCCATTATACTTAAGAATGGTGTTGGAGATTCTTTAGCCCTACTAGCTTTTAGAGCGTAACTGGGAGAAAGGAGTTTTTCCAAAGAGGTACGTTAAGACGGATCCTCTAAGAGCTCAACAATACAATTAATAAAAGATAAGGTGAATTGCAGGCTATTGACGTCCCACTGCTGGGCACAGGGCGCACTTTCACATTCTTATGAGAATGGTTTTTAGAGTATAGACATATCACGTTGCGCCAATATGGGTTTGCAGGCTACATACACCCCAGAAACATGCATTTCCTCTTTATGTTTTCCTTTACCAAAGAACAATCGAACATATCACTAGGATTCGAGTCCACTGCTTCTCGGAAAGAAAATCAACGGCTCTTAGAATTATAGAAATACCACTTAATTATCGCGAAATCTTCAAAACTATACATGCAATAAACATAATAACGAGAGAAACACCAGAGAGAAAACATGACTATAACAGAAGAATCACAGTCAAATATAACGTCAGCTGGGTCTATAAAGTCATCTTCATCTCATCATGGCAAAGGGCGGATTGGAAGAAGAAAAAAGTATGAGTGATTACGTAAGAGTTATTGCAACTCAGGCAAGACCAACCGCGGAAGAAGAAAAAAGGAAATAACCTCGTATTGTTTTGTCGGCGCTGGGGTGCCAGGTTGGTGTGGTGAGGCAGCTCGTGGTGTGGTGCGCAGTGTAACCGGCGGCGCAGCGCGTGGAAAGCTTCGCTCTGCGGCAGCAGCATCAGCAGCGCGAATAACGCCGCGCGCAGTTCCGCGCTACCCTCACCGCCCAGCAACTGCAGCCGCATATCTACCACACGTACACACTCAACTGCTGCTTACCGAACAGCTGCTGCTACAGGACACCTGTGGCATGCACTGCTCAGCAATTGCAGCCGTATATCTGTCTGTTGCAGACGGGAGCACAGAGCCTATTAGGATATTTTTACTGTCTCTTGAAAATTGTCAAGGATTTAGCTTCTCTTATTGTTCGCGGAAATTCGTTCCACAAGTTAAATGCACGAACGGCAAAAGAGTGTCCATAACATTTAGTTATGTGTGCTGTTACATTTCATTTTTAATTTTGGGATGGTTTAATGGATCTCACATCCCACTGATGATATTCAAAATTTTCTTTTAAGTAGAGGGGTGCCCTAGGATTAAATAGTACACAGTACAGAACAGAAAGTATATTTAGACTCAGACTGTGATACGTGAAACGAATTGATAGATTTTGAATCCGCTCACATTTGATACTCGGTCAGATTAGGATAGCTTACATTTGCATAATCAAGGATAGAAAGAAGAAGAGATTGTGCTAACATAATTTTGGTGTTGATTGGAAGAAACCATCACGAACGACTCGGATAATTCAATGTTGCGAATGATTTTCTGCTCACTTTCTTAATTTGCTTTGAGAAAAAACGGGCAATAAACTCAACGGTTATTTCTTTAAACATAGTTTGTGCAACTGAAAGTCGATAGTCGAAACATCTTCGTCACTTACCTTCAATTATTAACAGAAAACCAACGTCTACTTTAAACAGTAAGGAGGAGTCGTCAGCAAATAGGAATATATCACACTTCCCTTCATATTAAATCATTTATATATAATAAGAACAAAAATGGGCCTAGTATTAAACCTTGTGGAACACCCATTTTAACAGCTGTTAAATGAAAACATTTGCTGCTACAACTCTACCTCCATTTTTAAGCTAATAGGGTAGATATTAGAGAAAGCAAAGGAAATAAAATAAAATACTCACATGCAAATACCGGAGACTCGATCAATTGAACTAGTTTGTCAATTTCTGTCAAAAAATCAACCGTTATTTCCAGATCCCCACTGTTATACTGTTAAGGATATCAAACTGCTAAGAATTGGAGGAAGAGAAGAGTCTATATTAAAAGTGATAACAACTGCTGTTATAGCGCCATCTGCTATAAACGATTGCTATATGGCTAAAGCAATCGTTTATAGTCAAGAGCGAATATTTTTAGTCTCTCACTAATTTGCAGTTTAAGTAATACCATTCTCATGTTCTTCACTATTATATTACATACTTTGAGTGACTTAAAACACAATAACGTTGATACAAACTAAGAACTGTCACTAGGCGAATGTTACTTCATTCTCCTGTGCTCAGCTGTTCAGCCCACCAATCACAGTCGTCGTGAAAACGACGACTAAACAGAGATTAATAAATTTGAGAATTTCCTGAACAGCGTTAAACCGGATGTAGTGAGTGTACGTTTCATTGATATAATTACAAAGACCTCCGCATACTAAACAAATATGGCAATTTAATAGCAATCCAGAAAAAATGATTGCTAACAAAGTGTGTCAGAAGTGAAACTTCTTTGTCAAAGTAATTTTTAAATCTTGTTTATATTTATACAAATCCAAGACTTTAGATTTCCGAGACTTAGAGGGAGGGAAAAAGGAAGATAATGTTAGAATTTAACTGTCATTAAAGTATTAAGTGTCGAAGATAAATACAAATAATTTATCGAAAACTCAAATGACGAATTGTAAATAAAAATACCACGTATTTTTTTCAATATTACAAATTATTAATTTATGAAAAATAGTATATTAAATAACGAGTGGCAAATTAAAGTGGCACATGTTATTAGTTATGTACTAAAAACTACCTAACCTTCAAACAAATTAGCATAAAAACACTGCACATGTTCGTGACGTTTACCACGCGTTTCATCCGTAAAAATTTTACCCTCATGCGCCTTAAGAAGATTAATTTCGAAACAACTCTCCTGTAAAATGACCTATTTGAATTGTGTCACTGTGAAGGATACAAGGTGGTGATGAGCTGCGCGCAGTGGCGGTAGTTGCTGGTGAGTAGGCACAGCGCCAGCAGCGCCACGGGACTGTGGCACCAGCTGACGTACAGCGTCTGGAACAGCTGCACCGTGGCCTGGAGGTGCCACGGCAAACTGCTAAAGCGCGACCATGCTCAATGGTACACGTACAACAAATGGTACATTCATACCGTACATTGTCACGTTACTCATTTTTTAAGTAAACGAGAGAGATATAAGGATTTGGGCAAATGATCCATGATGTTACTATATAAGGATGGCTCAAGATCATACAGTGAACTACTTCATATTTTGTCGCGTTACTCATTTTTTAATTGAGCGAGAGAAATACAAGGATTGATACAAATGATCCATAACGTAACAATATAAGAGTAGGAACGTTAATGTAAAAATATATCGATATTTTTTCAGATGAAACATAGTGTTATATCGATATCTTAAGTAATTATTGTATATTTACCTATGTCTATAAAATTAAATAGGGAACAGGTTAATAACGAGCAAAACCACGAGAGAAGGAACAATCAAGCTTCTTTATACGAAAAAGAATCCAAGGTCATAAGACCAAAAGCCATGTTTAGCATCAGTGCGTAAAGAGTAACAGCTTTTTCTTTTTTTACCATACTAATATGAAAGATTTATAAATCCCATTACTATTTCTCTAAACGTTGCAAAAACCAAAATTTTATTTACCCTTTTGGCTTGCAATCTGGTTCTCTGCTGTGTAAGAACCTGTGCGGCTTTTGAGAATAATCGTTCAGATAGAACTGAGCTAGCCACAATAGTTAGATGGCGGATTACAAATTTAAAGGAAAAACTAGATATAAAGAAAACAATGAAATGTAACATGATATTTCGTATATCGGATGAAATATATCGATATTAAATTCGATGCTAGATGATTCGATAATATCGGATTGAAGCGATATATCGCGTACATGTATCGATATTTTTAAATATCGATATATATCGCCCAATACTATATAAGAGTGGCACGACATCATACAGTGAAATACTTCATATTTTGTCGCGTTACTCATTTTTTAAGTGAGTGAGAGATATAAAAATTGATGAAAAGAGGAGCCAGACATTTTTTTATGATCTATGTTCAACCATAACCCATCACCCCTCTCTTTCTACTGTCATTCGCAGTGTAACATGTGATATTAGTTCTAATTTAATACCTTGAGTGTTGGATGAACTACTTTCATCATATTTTTGTAACCATAAAAGCATTATAAAGAAACCTTTTCGTGTTTTGTTATTATTGAAACGTAAGTTTAAAATATGCCCAGACTTAGACAAATTAGTCGATGCAATCGGATCTCTGCATTTATAGCATTAACTCATCAAGTTGTAGCAATCCGAATTGGCGATAAAGCGTACTACAGTAATCGAAGAGTGTTTAAAATTATGAGATACTAGGGGCCCGTCCCGGCTTCGCACGGGTAGACATAAATAGATTCCTAATACTAAAAGTAAATAGCTCTAAAAATAATTTTTTAAGTGAAGCATAAAAATGTGTTTAAAAAAACTCGAAATATTCAATGTCGCTTGCGTCCACTGCGTAAGGAATCGACCCTTCTCTCCTCGAGTTAGTTACTCGATGCGCCGCGTGGCGGCCGCCGCCGGCACGTATTTTTATTTGAATTTCATGACATCTTTTGAATGGAATATCCGAATTCAATAATTCAAAAAGTAATCATCAGTTATTGAGACAGTTTTGAAAGTTATTTATTTGGATAAAAAATTATAAATGGTATGGATAACATGGTCTGCTTTTGATCGGCATTTATATCAATTTGTTAAATGTAAGTAAGTAGTTATAGTGACGTAACTACAATAGTTAGACAGATGGTCTCGCGAAGTTTTTTGTAGATATTGATATATTCTATAATATTGTCGAACATTTTTTTGCCCTATCATTAATACTCTTCACAACGTTTGCCATGAAAGACATTTTATGGCAAATTTTTTTACACCTTCGGTTGGTTTTAATAGAAATTTCTAAAGATTTCTATAGTAATCTAGTACTAAATATAGCCTATGTTACTCAGTGATATTAAAATCGGTCCAGTACTTTTATGAGTTTATTCGTTACATACAAAAATACAAATCTTTCCTCTTTATAATATTAGTGTAGATCGTAGAATAATCGTATTTATGTGAGAAAACTCACGTGATCCTGAAAGGCGCGCAGCTTAAGCCTTAAATGATGTAGTTCTGCAGCTGTGAGAAGGAGAGTGGACAGTACGTCCACGAGGCGAGCCGCAAAGCGAAGCTCCCGCTCACCGCGAACTACCCTCGCCAAACCAAAATATACAGCTTCAGCGCCCACCAGCACGCACAATTGTCTATTACCATAAATAAAGTATTTTTAAGTTTCTCATTAGATGGCAGTGCTAGTATAAATAAAATTATAATAAAATAAAATTGATTTATTTCAGGTTAAGACCCATAGAAATTACATAATCAAAATAAATGAAATAATAATGTACAAATACACACATAAACACAAGAGAGATTTAACAATCAAATTAAATTTAGTTTTTAATTATAAGACAAAAATAAAATAAAAATTAATGAATAAAGTCATGAATGTCTAAATTAATGCAAAATTAAAAATTATAATTATAAAATTCCAAAAAGAAAGTCGCTATTTTATATTCCTCGTCTGGTGCATACTCAACCAGGTACGAAAGAACACATTATCAGGGGATGCCTGAGCAATGGTTCTAATGAGACTGTTCGCGCAATTGCGAACATTCATCATAGATTCATCACTTTCAAAACGCTTAACTTTCGTTTTGTTTACATTCACTTTCATTCCTTTCCTTTTCAAAGCTTCATTCATAATATTTAGAATCTCCTGTAGCTCATTAGCGGATGACGCAAGTATTACTTGATCATCAGCGTAGAGTAAACATTTGATGAGTAATTCATTCATTCTTATATAGTATACAATATCGTTGCATATTATTATGATTTATCTCGGTTTGCGAATAAGCTCACGAAAATGTATTTGTTACATCACAATAAAAACAGATTTTTTTCGGCTTATTTATATTTTGTAAATAATGATATCAAAATGTCAAGCTAATAGCTATAACAGGTAAATTAACTCTTACTAATGATAATTGATCGTATCATCACTTCACACTCAAGCGATAACCTTGTCAGCAAAAAAAAGACACTACTCCGCTACTTACCTAATAATAAAGGCACCGCGATCTTCTAGAAGGTTCTCGTCAGACTCTAGGAGCCTCAGAAGCGCTTCCAAGAACTTGTGGTAATACGGACTCAGCACTAAATCATCTGCAAAGATATTAATTTATTTTTAACTATCTGTGCCCGTGTGAAAAAGTGTTTTGTAATACACACTTAGACACTAAGTGGAGAAAAACTTATATTTGAAAGTGGCTAGACAAAGGGCGGTCTTATCGCTTTAAAGAAAGACAGTAAACAAAAAAGGTAGGCGTTGTACGCTTAGAAATATATTTGTCGGAGTGCAGTAGTCTGTGGAACGCTGGCGCCATCTATCTTTCGGCGTAGGACAGAGTCAATTGTGACAATCCGTCTCTCTAGTCTTGGAGTGACCGCCCGCCGTTGTGGTCGACTATTAAAACCATCAGGAATATGAAGTGATTGGACGTTATAATCTGAGTTAATTAATAAAGTGTTTGATTGCACCAACATTAGCCACAAAAGCCCACAGTATGGATATTGAATTATGGATGCCATTAACATTTAAAACACATGTATAACACTAACATGTATAACATTTGAAACACTAATATTATAAGTAACGTTACTGTGACGTCACTTTTTTGGCCTGCGGCTGAAAATCGGCGCCATCTGACGTGAAGTTAGTAATTTAATTCTAAATAATCTTAAGTCATCAATTGCGTTACGACGAATAAACGATTTTCTTCCATTAATTTTTAAAATTAATAGGGAATATATTAACAACTTGGTAGAGATGAGAGAGGGAGGAAGATAAAGAGAGAAAGCTGACCGGCAGCGCTGTGCGCGTCCGAGCAGATCTCTGCGAGCACGGCCAGAGCACGTCGCACCACGTCGTCAGCGGCGTCAGTGAGGCATCCCACCACGCTCACGAACACCCGCTCCCTTTGTGACATCATCTGAAGTACCGAAATCAAAAACTTTATACCCCTTTTTTATAACAATTCCGCGGACGGAAGAGTATGAAATGCCACACACTTATCTATAATATAAAAATGAATCGCAAAATGTGTTTGTAAACGCATAACACAACAACGTCTGTGACAATTTTGCCAATTCTTTTTTTTTAATGTTTGTTGAAGTCCAAGGATGATTTTTACGGCGAGAAAAATTTGAATAACTGCAGGGAAAACCCTTAGAAACAGCCTTTTTCTGTTCCTCATACAAACGTTTTCTAATTAAAATGTAGAGTCAATTTCACCTTTATTGCTATTCAATTAAGTTTATATCAAATTACAAGTACTCACTGTTGTCTAAGCAATGTGGGTGTGTTCCTAACGCCAATAGTCATAAAATGTAAGAGATATAGATCATTAGTACTGCTGTAATTTCATTTCAAAAATCATTCGTAAAACTGAAATCTGAAACATTCCAAATCTTTTTGACAGAACGAAATCTGTCGAGTCTACTAGAAGTTAATATGGATAAGAAGTGTGGATTGATAATATTTTATTTATACTATGCAAAGAAAATAAATTAAATCAATAAACAAATATTACAGATTCCACCATGTATTAGACACACACCTATATTACTTTTCTGTCAATAGCACTTAGAAAGTTACATTACAAAAAATTATATTGTCAAAACCACTGATAGTGTTACATTAGAAAAGTTTTTATTGTCAAAAGCACTGAGAAGGTTACATTACAAAAGTTTTTATTGTCAAAAGCACTGTAAAGGTTACATTAGAAAAGATTTTATTGTCAAAAGCAGTGAGAAGGTTACATTAGAAAAGTGAAAAATATCCATCTTGGTATATTTTCGGCATAGGGTAACAATTAAAAAAAACAAATGTTAAGAAAATCGGGGGGATACAGTTTGGTGTTGTAGCTACATATTTATCACCTCCATCCGAAATTTAATGGCACCACTGGATAGCTAAAGGTTGAAAGAATTTATTGTGCTAAGTAAGGACTGTAACACATCGCGCGCGGCGGTGGTGAAGCTTCGCCATTTTAAAGGATATTTAAAGGTCATTCTGTTGCGTATCGAGATTCAACTTTCAACTCGGCGAAGCAACGAAGTTTATTCAAATTTAAATCGTCAACTCTTGTTAAATAAATATAAATACTTTATATAGAAACTATTATCCGTTACGAGACGTATTCACGTACAACACACGGCCAAGTCCGTAACACAGTAACACCACAATTTAACATTCATTCAAGCTTTACTACAATGCCGCGGTCAGCTGTAATGCGACATGCGAAACATGAACGAAGACATTAGTAGCGAATACCTGCACAGGTAACTTGTTAAACAAGTGTAGAATCCAGTCCAGTGCTGCCACCTTGGTGTGTACGGAGCTGTGATGCAACATCTGAGTGAGCACACCAACCACCGCATCCAAGTTGAGACCGGGAGCCTTTTCTCTTTCCGGGCCAAGGTCTTCGATTTGAGTCTCATCAGACAAAGCTTCAGTATCGCCCTCCGAAGACTCCGAAACCACTAGCTTTGTAAGCTGGAGATTGACAGTGGCAGCAGTCTCGCGAATCTCTGATTTATTTGTAGCAACTATTACATAAATTTATAGCACTAGTGACCATCCCCGCCTTATAAGGAGGTAGTAGAGCATATTATGCCCACATAGTTTGTCTATCGTAGGAAGGCATACGATTGATGTACGGTATGCATATTTTGTCTATCGGAGCATGGCATAAACTTGAACATCGTACGTCTAAATATGATGTCTATCGTAGGATGGCATAAGCTTGAACATTGTACGCTTACATATGATATCTATCGTAGGATGGCATAAGCTTGATGCATGGTATTTCATCGTACGCCTACATATTTTGTCTATCGGAGCAAGACATAAGCTGGATGCCTCGTATGCCTACATATTTTGTTTATAGTAGCATGGCATAAGCTTGAACGTCTTACGTTTACATATGATATCTAAACATAGGATGGCATAAGCTTTAACATCGTACGTCTACATATGATGTCTATCGTAGGATGGCATAAGCATGAACATCGTACACCTATATATGATATCTCTTGTAGGATACCATGTATAAGCTTGATGCATGGTATTTCTATCCTAAATATGTTGACTATCGTAGCATGGTGTAGGCTTGATGCATCGTATGCCTACATAGTTTGTCTATCGTAGCATGGCACAAGCTTGAACATCGTACGTCTATAATATCTATCGTAGGATGGCATAAACTTGATGCATGATATGCCTACATATTTCGTCTATCGCAGAATGGCATAGGCTTAACGCGATGAATATGTTGATTAGATTTAAATGTAATATTTGCACTCCATTTACAAATGCGAAAAGAAGCTGATCACTGTCTGTTGACATAAAAACAGTGGGCTACAGCGAGGGGTGCGAAGGTGATTATCACATCAAAGTAATTAAATTAGTATAGCCTAATGCATATCGTGTTATGTATTTTTGCAGAAATTAATTTCAATGATATATGTAAAAAAATTGGTGGTCTGTAAAGGTTTGCGGAATCTAAATTGGTGTTGTAATAAATACTTGAATTGCGCCGATCGCGCCTCTCTATCGCATGCACGTTTGGCTCAGGCGGAACTTAACAATGAGTTATGATTTATAATGTGTATGTACTATTAAGAATGATTAAAGCTAGAAACTGTTAAGAGATTAATTAACTCTCACCAGGTTATCTCGCCGCCATTTAATACTACTTACCTTAGGTGAGATTATAATTATGTATAACGTGTAGGCAATAAACAAATGGACTATAACAGGGTAGTTACCATAAAATTGTATATGCGCGCTTTTGTGTGTGCATAATTGGGAGTGTTACTGTTTGTGCATACGTATTATTAGGGTTTATATTTATAAATTTAATCACAGTTTGATTGTATGAACAAAATTATTTGATCAATAAAGCGAGAGTGTTATAAATATAAAATTATATACATATTCTAATGACACCCTAAATGGTGCAAGAATCAATTCATGTTGCAAAGGATACTCTTTCTGGGTTCATCAGTGTAGGCCAAGCAGGGCAGCGCAGCCAATAGTACCCCAGAAGCTGCTGGAAGAACTCCCACCCCGCTCAACTCGACAAACTCCTTCAGCCAAGTCACAGCAGTCAGCTATTCACACAATGCCACAATACCTTGAACTATGGCTATAATACCAATGATATGCAAGGTATTAAGAGACTGCTTCCGAAAATCAATACAGATGATAGTACTAATGACAATTTTGGTGATGGAATGGAATAAAGTTTATTAAAAATTGCGCTCCTTCTTGTTAGTACAGCTAAATGAAACGGTAGTTTCATACAAAAATAATTACTTTATCAAACTTTGATCAGTTCGTTGACCTGTGCGTTCCAGATTCATCTATTTATATTTTGCTAGTGTTTCATTACTAGTTTCAGTTTTTAGTAATTTTTTATGAAACTTTTCTTTCGTTATACTTACCTGATGGAGCGTAAATAATGCTAATAAATGTTTAAAGAATATGATTTGTTCAAATCAAGATCGATTGTTTCCGTCCCATCACAAAGGTGTCATTAGTACCATCGTCTGTTTTCGGAAGCGGTCTCCTAACACCTTGTATGCCATCATTGTTTAAGAGAACAAAAAGAGGTAGTAAAATTTGATGACTTTTTAAAAAAAATTAAAAGATTTAAATAAACAATTCTATATTTTATGAAATTTAATATTCTATATATTAGTAAACTAACCTGTAACAATTCTTCAGTAGATTGCGCGTGTGTTATGAGTATATTTATCATCGCTTGAAAATTCACTTCAGACGGGTCTTTCTTTATGCTTCTTAAAAATTCGTTCAGCTGCACTTCACACCTGAAATATATATAACTAGCTAATCCAGCAAACTACGTACCATCTAAGGCCCCTTTTACACGGCAGTCCAGTTTTGCAGGAGCGGCTTTTTAGTGTATCCTGCAAAACTGGACGCTGTGTTCACATGACAGTTCAGTTTTGCAGAATCCAGTAAAAAGCTGGTCCCGCAAACCTGGATTTCCTTACGAACACGGTTGCTGACCATTCCTACGCCGGTTATCAGGTGAAATGGACTTGAATACTTTCTTCATATTCTATTGGTATTATTGGGGTCGTCAAAGAAATAGAAGATTCTGGATTCATCCTATTCTGACACAACGCTCGAATTTGGGTATTTCTTTGAATCTCATGGACGATTTGAGAAGAAGACGCGCGGAGGAGGCTGCCACCACTCCAATATCCCGCAAAAAAACAGTGTTCAACAAAAACCCGCACGCAGGAAGCCGTGGGAACAATGCTATTGAAAAATAGGTGTGATTAAACGGGTTCCCTCATATTACTGGACTCGTCATCGTCGTCGTCGTCGCTGGTGGACATAGGTCTCAGGTAATGATGTCCACAGGGCCCGATCTTGCGCCGCCTGACTCTAGCGGCTACCGGCGAACTTATGTGTTCGGTCCACCTTGGCCTCTGTTGTACCTGCATTGGGCTGCCCGGTGCGGGGTCGCCACTCCAGGACCTTCGGGCCCCAACGTCCATCGGTCTGTCAGACTATGTGCCCGCCCATTACCACATCAGGTTCGCAATTAGAAGGGCTGTATCGGTGACTTTGGTTCTGCTACGGATCCGCTCATTTCTGATTTTATCGCGTAGAGAAACTCCGAGCATAGCCCTTTCCATCACTGGCAACATGCACTGTTCGAAGAGCTTTGTCTTCTGGCACTGAGGGATATTGGACGAAAAAATGTTCCGTAGTTTCCCGAACGCTGTCCAACCGAGTTGGATTCGGCGGTTCACCTCTTTTTGGAAATTGGACCTACCTAGCTGGACTATGTGTCCCAGGTATGTAAACTCGTTTACAATTTCGAGTGTTGAGTTCTTAACGATGATTGGGTGGACCGGAACATGGATATTCGACATAACTTTCGTCTTATCCATGTTCATTTTAGGCCCACTTGATGAGACACTCTGCTGAGGTCATCGAGCATTAGATTAAGTTTACTGGACTACGGATCCAGTTTCTAGTGACAAAACCGAATGGCAAAATTCGACCGGAACGGTCACTTGCAGGATCCCATATGCGGGATGCTCGTGTAAACTGGCATATAAACATATTCACTATCAAAAAACGATTATGATAATTGCAGATTGTTTACTACCTTACTTACGCGAACTTTACACCCAGATTCCCGCCAAAGTCTATCTAGTTGCGATCAGAAATTGTTGGTTGTCAATGTCAATGTCAAAAACAAATAAAAACAAAACAAAAGCATTCTTTTAAATCTAATTTCCTTATTAAACGACGGGACGAACATTCGACATTCAAAACCAACGAAATGAAATAAACTTTCTTTTTTTTTATTTACTTACATTTCTGAACGACTTTAGATTTCCCGTCGTTAGAAATCAAACGATTGACAGATAGGAATCGTTTCCAAGGGAGAGCGAAATTGTTGTTTTTACTATATTCCAAGCATTTTTTTCATGTTTACTCCTTTGAACTTTCTCTAGCCTTCCACATATAATTGGAAACCAATTTAGGCCAAATCAGTCCAGCCGTTATCGACTTTTGGCGAAACTGACGAACAGTAATTGATTTTTATTTATATATAGATATCAAATCAAATCAAAATATCTTTATTCAAGTAGGCATATTACAGCACTTTTGAATCGTCAAATTATTATTTTTTTCCACATTCTGATTCTAATATACGTCTGATGATGGTACTCAAAATCTAAAGTTATGTGGAATCCTTCGCTCCCTGATCCGAGAAAAACCCACAACAAACTCAGTCGGGTATTTTTTTTTGTTACCATCATCATTACAATATCATATTAGTTTAATATATTTCAATTCAAATTAGAGCAGTTCGTTCACTCCCACGCTTTTCTATCGTCTAAGTACTCTTGCAACTTATAATACGATTTTTCGATCAACTTTCTTTTAACAAAGACTTTGAATTTATTAATTGACATTTCTAAAACGTCTTGTGGGAGTTTATTATAGAAACGTATACAGTTACCCTTAAATGAGTTGTTAATCTTATGCAGCCTACTAGAATTTACAACAAGTTTGTTTTTGTTTCGTAAGTTATATGATATACATTCACTCTTTTTATTAAAAGAGTCAATGTTTTTGTGTACGTACAACAAGTTTTCTAATATGTATACGCAGTGAACTGTCATTATGTTAACTGCCTTGAATTTGTTTCTTAGCGACTCTCTTGGACCCATATTGTAAATCGCACGAACGGCCCTTTTCTGNTTATTTAAAATGTCCTGGATTTGGTCCAGGAACGTTCGCCTCGGTCTTCCCCTTCCAACTTTCGCATTCACTCTTGACTCATAAATCCTTTTTGTCAGTCTCCTTTCATTCATTCTCTCTACATGCCCAAACCATCTAAGCATACCTTTCTCAATTTTAGTCACTACGTCTTCTTTTATACCACAACGTTCTCTTATCACACTATTTCTTACTGTCACTCAGTTTTAATCCACTCATACTTCTCAACGCTCTCATCTCTACCGCATTTATTTTACAACTTTACAACTTTCACTACCAATTTCACTACAAAATATTGCCATTCATCATAGATTCATCTCTTTGAAAAAGCAAAACTTTCGTTTTGTTTACATTCACTTTCCCTTCAAAGCTTTATTCATAATATTTGATCATCAGCGTAGAGTAAACATTTGATGAGTAATTCATTCGTTCTTAACCCATACATACTTTCTTTTAAATCTGTCAAAATATGTGTCAAAATCTGTCTTTATAAACTGTTGTGAAACTATATAGACATGGTGGTTACTCGAGTTATATATATACATATCTTTGTTTGTATATTAAAAGCTCTGTAGCATTGTGGTCTGCGGACGAAACGCTCTGATCTCTCCCTACACTGTTCTTTAAGTCTTAAACTCGCAACATTAAAAAAAAATGAAAAGTGCGTGCGTATAAAGTACACAAATAGTTAATTGAAATCTCAAATTACGAATTGTAAATAAAAATGCCACTGGATTTTTGTCAATATTGAAACTATCTAACTTTGAGATGAATTAACATAAGAACGATGCAAATCTTCGTGACGCAAATCACGCGTTTCATTTGTAAAAAACTTACCCTCATGCGCCTAAACAAGTTTCACAATATTCAATACAACGCCGCCATATTGGCCTTGGCTGCTGTGCCAAGCGGCATCCAGTTAGTCCCCGCGACCAGTTTTAATGCGACAAGCAATAGGGGGACGAAAAAATTTGAGGCGATGTAAAGTTTCACATTAATAAGATATAGATTAGCTGAGTCATGTCTTACATGCGACGTATCTCCGGATTAGGATCGTCAAGTACTGTGAAGAGGCCGTCCAGGAGCTCCGGCAAGTGCTTGCGAAGTCCCAAAGCTGGTGCTGCGTCCAAAGCAGAAAGCCACGCCACTGCGAACTGGCGCGCCGCCGCACTGCGAGAGTACATGCGATCCCGTACTAATGGTACCACATCAGACAGCTCCAACCCTGAGCTCTCAGTCACTATATCCTGCGCCAATACCAAATTTTTGAAGTTTTGAAATGATGCTATAGTCAAGCCACGCTTATATAAGTAAAGTTGGCAGTCGCTAACTAAAGGAGAAATTGGCTTTTTAAATAAAGATTTTATGACGTGATAACGTCTCCATTGCCACGTTCCGCCAAGCGAGAACACACAACAAGCGATAAAGAGGCGCGATCGGCCTGAGCGTTAGGCTTGTGACACATCTATTTCTCTTCCACCATACATCACCTTCAATTCAATTTAATTATGACAATATCCAGTAAAATTATCGTAAGTAAACTGACTTAACGGTCAACTTAAATTTTGGAAAAATTGAAAATTATATAAACCATTGCAAATAGATGTAATTTAACAAAATTAGTGACATTATAATCTTTGATATATAATTACGAACATGTTAACAAAAAACTTAAAGTAACCTAAATTGAACTATTCAATATTGAAATAGTTAATTTTTAAATTTCATTAGTATTAATAAATTCTTTTATTAATTATAAAATATATTTTATTCTTAGTCTATCTGAAAAACGGCTAATGCTGTTAGCGCCAGGTAAGAATGAGAGAGAGGGAGCCATAACAAAGCTGTTTACCCTTCCAAAAGAAGTTATAACTTCAAAAACATTGAAAGATTTAAGTAACAAAATTCAAAACACAGCTGTCTACTATTGTGTGGAAAAATTACCATTGTAATGTCACAACCTATTCAGAAATGTATTATTTCACTAATGAATAAAGTATGAAATTAAGATAGTAGGCCTTAAAAATGAAAATGAGTTGTTATAACTTTACCTTAACAAGTCTATCTAAAACCTCAGCACCTTGCCTCACTTGCTGTTCAGGATCAGCAGCAAGGCGGGCCAAGGCATCAAAGACCAGTGAAAAATAGGTGAGTGCAGCATTGCGAGCAACTTTTAATACATTAAACAAGGCTTCTGTAGCTCCATATCTTACACGTGCTTCGCTTTCACCCAGGCATGCAATAATGGGATGTATCAACTCCCCAATATATAAGTCACATCCCTGAAAATGTCCACAACTTTAAACATATAATTAAAGATTGCAATTATAACAATTTCAAATTGAGTTTTTTCTAAAATCGCCAAACCTGCAGTCACACAGCAAGAGATTATCCTTAGAATATGTTTACATGATCAAATCAGCGATGAAGAGATCTTTAGAAGAAAATGGCTGATGTAGCCCTAAGACTCATGAAGCTGAAGTGGCAATGGGTAGGACACATAGTTCGACATGCTGATGGATGTTGGGGACCTCCAATATTGCTGGAATGGTGAAACATTCCACAGGACGAAATATAGAGCAGCCCAAGATCTGACATTGTGAGCATCATAAGGTAAGACCTTTATTCCTTAGTAGAAGTCTATCAGTTGAAGCAAAATATAATAATTGTTTAGAAATTTTGTAAATATCTTATAATAAAATTTCAGCAATATAAGAAAATAAAAATTATATATACCATTAGTCTTGTCTGTCACACACACAATCACATTTAATATATAATATATTCAGTTATTAAAATATTTACTGAATTTGAATATTTTCATTAATATCAATTCACAGCATTTTAATTAAAATTTGCCATGTTAATTTCAAATATTTTCTTACCTTTCCTAAGCCAACAGCAACTGAAGAAAGACCCATTAGGGCTCCATTTTTGACATTTGGGTTTGTAGAGGACATTAAATCTTGTCCCAGGACTCTAATTAACCGCTTAATTTGATTTGTATTATTTGCATCACTGAAATCCTTTACCATCCTAAAAGCATAATTAATAATTTAATTTAATTTAGATTAAGCATTTCATTAGTTCATGACATGCTGCTTATAAAAAGGAAACATTAAGTAACAGTTTTTCTATTTAATCGTGGCAGCTAAGCCATTTCTACTAGAACTTAAGATCAATTTTAATCCACGAAGACATTTGCGATAAAAATATACAAAAAAATTCAGTTCTTGTAATTCAAACACGTGATATTGAAACAAATGTTAAAAAAGTAAAACAAATAATACTTCTCTATCTCAACTCCTGCAAACTTTCTTTTATCATATAATTTGTCACATAATCCACGAACACAGGCTCCGCTTAAGGGGGCGTAGTCTCGCTCCGTCATTTTATATTTACTGTACCTCGCTCAATATATTAAATACATTAATATGAATGTAATTTGTTTACACCAACAGTAGGGACAAATATATCCGGCACAACTGGAAATCAGCTAAATAAGAACTGTCAAACTTTTATACCATAGATAATACCTATGCCTATTTACTTGTTATTTTATACATTAAAATAAATAAACTACTCTGTATTCAATGACAAACATCTCACTCACTCACTTTAACCAATCGACGTCCACAGCTGGACAAAGGTCACCTAATGTGCCCAATTTTGTGCCGCCTCGCTCTAGCCTCTACTGGCGACCCTCCTTATGTTGTCAGTATCAGTCCACTTTGTGGGGGTCTGCCTACACTGCGCCTTCGAACCCCAACGTCCTTCGCTTCGTTGGATTATATGACATTGCCACTGCAGCTTCGTGATTCTTAGGGCTATGTTGGTGACTTTGGTTCTTCTACGGATTTCCTCAAATCTGGTTTCATCGCGTAGAGAAATTCCAAGCATAGCCCTCTCCATCTCACGCTGTGTAACTTTGAGCTTTCGAATGAGGCCCATAGTCAGCGACCACGTTTCCGATCCGTATGTGTGTTATCGGTGTGGGAGGGTCAGCACCTGCGATCACCAACCCGCCTGCTAATAGTGGTGATCATTGGGACAACCCAGTCCCCGGCAGCCCCGCTATTCCCAGCACTGGCAGCGGTAACGGCGGGGTAGGGGGTGCTAAGAATTTCCGGAAGAGATCCGCAGCCAATCCCGATGACTTGACCTGGCATGATAAATATAAACCATAGATAATACCTACCTAATAATACCGAATATAGAATAATACCTATCTAAAATAATATAATACCTAATATAATAATATAATACCTATAAATAAGATAATAATACCCATATACTGGTTACTAACTAGTATGTAGGTATTATCTATGCTATAAACTATGATGTCAGTGTTTCTGTTCTGTCATGTATATTGTATTGTGTTTTTTAGTGAATACGGAATAATGTTAATTGCGAATAGTGGATATTTATTTTTCAGCTAACAATGTATCATTTTGACTTATAAATACCTAATTATAACACCCTTTTATTTAAGTTATTTTTCTCAGAATAAAATGTAAGTACTAGTTAATCAAACAGAACCTAAAGTTTTTATTATTTCGTCATTCACAGTGGTTAAAGCTAAGTTAACATGAGTCAGGGATTAAGGTATTTTTTTTTATATTTCAGGTCTTCAAAACAATCAGTTAGCAGTCAATACTCTCGCAGTAGATCTGTTGAAAGACAACAAACCTCTAGAGCTCATAGCAAAACTCATGATAGATCTCGATCAAGATCTAAAAGAAAAGAAAAGAAATCTAAAGAAAAAAATTCAAGTAAACACAAAAAACATAAGAAAAAAAGATCCTCCAGTAGCTCTTCTAGTAGCAGTGATAGTGATGAAGAGGAACTAAAGTTGTTGCAAAGGCTTGAAGCAGAACGTCTAAGGATAAAAGAGGAAAAAAAGAAACAAAAGGAAATGTTGAAAGCTAAGGAAACACCAGAAGAGAAACGGTTAGCTTGGTTTCTTAAGTTTGTTCTTTATTCTTTATGTATTTGAGTAAGGCTGAAAAGTTTTTTTAGAATAGTAAAATCTGTCTGTTAGCAATGGTTTTGCATGATGAATCTGCAGAAGAAATACATACATTGAATGATTGAGCCTATACTTGAAACTATTCAAATTCAAGCATTACAGTCGTCAAAATGTCTACAATAGAAATAGTAGCAATATACATATTGATTGATTCATTATTTTATGAATGCATTAATGGATAAATGTTAAATCTCACAAGTGCTGATATTTATGTGAGGCTTAGGATTAGAAATATGAATATGAAGCTGTGATAGCCTTGTGCAAAGATACTATGACTCTTATAAAGAGAGTTTCAGGTTTTAATCCTGGGCCACTACCATTAAGATTCTGAATATAAAAAACATATGTGTTTCATTATTGTTTTAAAACTATTATTATGCTTTTTGATCAACATTGTAAAGAAAATCAACAGAAACCTACCTACATAAGCCTAGTAACACCCATTTTAACAGTGTGCTAGTTTTATAAATACAGCTATATTCTCTAATAATATATTTTCTGAAACTATATTAAATATGGAGAATATTTGAAATAAATATAATACATTTTTTGAAATGAACATGTTAGAAGCTTAAGATTTAAACACTATTTGATGATTACAAGTGCTGTAAAAGCTTACTTGATCAAAATATTTTGAATTTCTAAATTTAAAAAAATCCTTGGCAATGAATATGTTAATTACTAATGTGCATTTACTATTTTCTAGAGCTAGAAGGTTAAGAGAAAAACAAGAAAAGGAGCGGAAAAGACGTGAAAGAATGGGATGGGATAATGAATATCAGTGTTACACAAACCAAGACAACCCTTTTGGAGACTCTGCACTCACACATACATTTGTATGGACCAAAAAATTAGCAAAAGAAGGTGTTAAAAGTGTGTCACATGATGAATTAGAAGCATTGAACAGGCAGAAACAAATGGAGAACAAAATTGAATTAGAAAAGGTAAGTGCTAAAATGCTTGTTTTCATTGTAAAAGTGAGTAAAGCATAGATGAGAGGACTAATTTAATAGAAAATAAAACTGAAAACTGTGTTAGTGATTTGAATACCATTTTACTTCATTATTTTGTTGTTTTGACTATTAGTTATTGTCTTTTATAAGTTAAACTAACTTTTGTTTTATGAAAATTAATGATAAAATAGTTGTATATTGTCATTTTATAAATTTTTTTCAGTCTGTGATTTCACAATCAAAGATGGAATATTGCTACTCTGGCATTTTATATATCATTTACAATGAGATTACTCTTGCTTATTGTATTAAGTGTACTTTTGATTTTGTTTCCCTCTTTTTGCCTCCAGATAAATTTAAATGTGGTTTTACACAAATATTGGATCCGAATTTCTTTCTATTCCTATGGAATATTGCATGATATTGTCAGGCTCATGTACATAAATAATTTTTATTATTTATACATACATACATACATAGCATCATGCCTCATTCCCATAGGGGTAGGCGGAGACAACATCCTTCCACTTGCCACGATCATTGCATAGCTCTTTCGCTTCTTTCATACAAGTTCGTCGGTTTAGAGTACTCTTGACTTGACCCTTAATTAAAATGTCCTGGAATTGATCCAGGAACGTTCGCCTTGGTCTTCCCCTTCTAACTTTCACATTCACTCTTGATTAGTAAATTCTTTTTGTCAGTCTCCTTTCATTCATTCTCTCTACATGCCCAAACCATCTAAGCATACCTTTCTCAATTTTAGTCACTACATCTTTTATACCACAACATTCTCTTATCACACTATTTCTTACTCTGTCACTCAGTTTTAATCCACTCATGCTTCTCAATGTTCTCATCTCTACTGCATTTATTTTACTTTTGTAATTCTTCTGCCATACCCAACTTTCACTACCATACATAAGTGTTGGCACCAACACTCCAGCATGCACTAAATTTATCTATATAAAAAATAAACTTATGAGCCTGATAGTTTTAAAAAAAGATGTAGGGACACATCTTCTTTTAAACCACAGCATTCTCTTATCACACTATTTCTTACTCTGTCACTCAGTTTTAATCCACTCATACTTCTCAACGGTGTCATCTGTACCGCATTTATTTGACTTTTGTGATTCTTCTGCCACACCCAACTTTCACTACCATACATAAGTGTTGGCACCAACACTCCAGCATGCACTGCCAGTCTAGCCCTTTGAGACACCATCTGGCTATTCATAAAAGCATGCAGAGCACCATTTACCATATTCCCTGCATTCACTCTCCTTTCGATATCACTGTCACATGTTCCATCTTTTGTAAATTTAGATCCCAAGTATACAAATTCTTTCACCTCTTCCACTTGTTCCCCATCTATCAAAATATTGCCATTCATCATAGATTCATCTCGTTCAAAAAGCATAACTTTCGTTTTGTTTACATTCACTTTCATTCCTTTCCCTTTCAAAGCTTCATTCATAATATTTAGCATCTCCTGAAGCTCGTTAGCGGATGACGCAAGTATTACTTGATCATCAGCGTAGAGTAAACATTTGATGAGTAATTCATTCATTCTTAACCCATACATACATTCTTTTAAATCTGTCAAACATTTATCCATGAAAAGGTTGAACAGCCATGGTGACGCAACACATCCCTGTCGAACACCTCTTTCGACAGGAAACCACTCCGTGTACGCTCCGTTTATTCTGACACAGGCACTAGAACCCTCATAGAGAGACTTCAATGCTTGGATCAGACAACCGCTCACCCCATACGTAGATAACGTTGACCACAGCTCATTCCTCACCACTCGATCATAGGCCTTTTCTAAATCTACGAACGCGCAATAAACTTTTTGGTGTTTAGCCAAACATTTTTCAGTTAAGCACCGTAAAGAAAAGACCTGATCCGTACATCCCATTCCTCTTCTAAATCCCGCTTGCACGTCCCATATTTTCCCATCAGTTTCATTAATCACCCTTTCAATTAATATCTTTGCATACAATTTGCCGACGACACTAAGAAGGCTGATACCGCGGTAATTTTTGCACTCCTGCTGTGACCCTTTTCCTTTATATAGAGGAACAAATAAGGCCTTGCTCCAATCTCTTGAGACTTGGCCTTTCTCACAGCATATATTGAAAAGGCAGTACAGCTGAGCTACCACAATACCGCGCCCAGCCTTCAGCATCTCGCCTGACACTCTGTCATACCCAGCAGCCTTACCTGATTTCATACCTTTTATCGCTTTCATGATGTCATCCATACTAATCTCGCTATCACTTGTCTTACATTCATTGCTATCCGCAGAGCTATTGATTATTTATAATGATATTAACCATTAATGTGCAAGATGGTATAGCAATAGTTACAAATCACAATAAGACACTAACGTAATAGTATGCAAATATATAAAAATGTTTATAAAGAAGTTACTATATTCATTTATATCATAGTAACTATTTTCTAAAAGCATTTTATTTCCTGTAACCATTTTTATAAAAGATATAGTAATTGGTCCAATCATTAAAATTTTAGATATTGTTTTTGATCCTTTTATATAGTAATAGCTGAACCTGCGACTTTGTCTGCATGGAATATTTTTGGGTAGCATTTTCATTAATTTAGGCAAAAGAAATATTGCTACTAAATTTCAAGATTTACACCTTATGGTTCCAGAGATATTGTGATGACTCAATAGATACCTGGATATCGCTTTTATATATCTAGATGGGCTACAGATTTGGAATCTGAGTGTGTCACGATTTTTATATTGTCAGGAAAGCTTCTATATTTATCTACCAAAATGGTTTTCTGATTATGTATATAGAGTAATAGAGTTGACCTTTCTGACTATATTTATAATGTGTCCTTCCCATTTCATGTTGTTACTTTTGGTCACTCCCAGTACTTTTTGAAAGTCCACTACCTTAAGCCGTTCATTGGCTAAGTAAGGTACTTCAGGGTTCTTTCTGCCACTTATTGACATTTAGTAGCCA
Organism: Elymnias hypermnestra; assembly: GCA_015832385.1. Lineage (NCBI taxonomy): Eukaryota > Metazoa > Arthropoda > Insecta > Lepidoptera > Nymphalidae > Elymnias > Elymnias hypermnestra. The sequence continues at coordinate 431,288 of JACTOM010000939.1, forward strand.
GTCTTTGGTCCCATTATCAACGTTTTCATGGTGATGTATGGGATTCCCAATGTGTGTCGATAAATACAATGATTTTGATACCAGGTCAAGCAACGTCGCTTGGAACGTGAGGCGGAGCGTGCTGCTCGTGAGGCCGAGACGGCTGCAGCAGCACGTGCTCGTGAGGCAGCACAGTTCCACAGCTGGTCACGGCACGAAGACGCCTTCCACCTGCACCAAGCTCGTCTGCGGAGCCAAATCCGCATCCGGGATGGCCGTGGTAAGTTGTACAACGTCAAACATATATATAGTTGAACTCACTTATTGCTATCAACATGGAATGTTGAATAGGTCATAATAAGCAGAATTGAGATATTTCATTTAATAGAAAAAAATTACGATTTGTTAGTACTTAATTGAGATCTATTAATCCACAAAATACACAGACCTTTTATGTGTGTGTGCGTGTGTGTGTGTGTGTGTGTGTGTATGTGAGTGTGTGAGTGAGTATGTGTTTGTGTGTGAGTGAGTGTGTGTTCTTTTCGTTGTCATAGCCGACGCCTTGCGTTGGGGGGTCAGCAATATGCCAGATAGCGAAATTTTACATCTGCGCGCGTTAGCCAGGGTGTCCATTGAAAGTACTGCGTGAGCAATTAGAAGTAGATACATCGCACGACATAACGCACTATTTAGATTTATTTAATTTTATTATTTTTTTTTAACTTTACTTTGTTGTTGTGGAAGATTTTGACCTCCAAGTAAGATCCGTTATAATTTCTTTGTATGCGACAAATTATGAAATCATTATTTTGAATTTATCAGAATTTATTTGAGAATGTGAAGTAAAAAAGACAAGTGTTTGGCACGTTCTAAGTTCAAGTGTGTGATACAGGAGAATAATTGACGATTGAATTCAATGTCGCATCCATGTAGAAATAGTATGTCTAAAAGTGATCTCCTTCTTTCAAGAGACAATAGATTATGTAGCTCACAAAGTTGGGATTAATTTGAATTTATATATACTTTTTACCCAGTGTTATACCAGAATAAAAAGTTTTGCTTGTGAGCATATCTTTGCTGATAACTACCCATCACATAGGCTTTCTTCTAGTCTAGTCCCAGACAAATTAGTCAAATCAATCAAAAATCAAATCAAAAATATCTTTATTCAAGTAGGCATATTACAGCACTTTTGAATCGTCAAATTATATATTTTTTTTCCACACTCTGATTCTAATATACATCTGATGACGGTACTCAAGATCGGCTTAAAATCTAAAGTTACGAGGGTTCCTTCGCGCCCTGATCCGAGAAGAACCCACAACAAACTCAGTCGGGTATTTTTTTTTACCATCATCATTACAATAACAAATTAGTTTACTATATTTTATTTAAAATTAGAGCAATTTGTTCACTCCCAAGCGTTTCTATCGTCTAGGTAATCTTGCAACTTATAATACGATTTTTCTATCAACTTTCTTTTAACAAAGACTTTGAATTTATTAATTGACATCTTTAGAACGTCTTGTGGGAGTTTATTATAGAAACGTATACAGTTACCCTTAAATGAGTTGTTAATTTTATGCAGCCTACTAGAATTTATAACAAGTTTGTTTTGGTTTCGTAAGTTATATGATGTACATTCACTCTTTTTATTAAAAGAGTCAATGTTTTTATGTACATACAACAAGTTTTCTAATATATATACGCAGTGAACTGTCATTATGTTAACTGCCTTGAATTTGTTTCTTAGCGACTCTCTTGGACCCATATTGTAAATCGCACGAACGGCCCTTTTCTGCAGCACAAATATTGCATCTATATCAGCAGCATTACCCCAAAGTAGAATACCGTATGACATAATGCTGTGAAAATAGCTGAAATATACCAGTCTGGCAGTATCAACATCTGTCAGACGACGAATTTTTTTAACTGCGTAAGCCGCAGAGCTGAGCCTGTTCGATAGACCACTTATATGGGGCCCCCACTGTAATCTGTTATCTAACGTAATGCCTAAGAAAACGGTACTGTCTACAAGGTCTAGTTCCTCATTATTAAGTTTAACAATGGTTTGCATTTGTTTAACATTAGGCAGACTAAATTTAATACATTTTGTTTTATTTGCGTTGAGCAATAAATTA
>JACTOM010000939.1:437135-473504 GCA_015832385.1 Elymnias hypermnestra
TATTTATTTATTTATGTGTATGTATGTATTTATTATATGTATGTAAGTATTTGTATTATTATAAATATCTTTATGTAGATAATATATGTATGTCTATTTCTATAGTAACACCGCCTACCTTCTCTCTCTTTTCTTTGACTGTCTCCCTAACCGCAAGGGTTGTCTGGAAGAGATCGCTATGTAGCGATAAGACCGCCCAATTGCACACTAAATTTAGTTAATGTTAAGTTGTTGTATTTTTCTTTTGTCTTATTTCTGTGGTGTTCAATAAAGTATACATCTATCTATCTATCTATACGTAATCCGCGAAAATTCAAAATTCGCGATACTTTTTGAACACACCTCGTATATTGTATATGTATGTAATATTATATAGATATATATTTATGTTTATTGTATCTGAAATATATTTATTTTTACAACCTCCAATTTAGTTTTGTACTAAGAAATATCTTTATTTGCATCATCCCACTCTTCTTTATAAATAACTCCTGTCGCCAAAGGTTGTCTGGTTGAGATTGCTTATAGCAATAAGATCGCCTTTGCACGCTAATTGCCAAATATTGTTTGTTTTCTTTTTAATTTTTGTAAATGTATTTCTTTGTGTTTTTATGTGTGCAATAAATTGAAATAAGTAAATAAAAAAAATGTTTAAAAATTGTTTTTTTTTGTTGTATGTATCAAACATATTCCTATTCATTTTAATTAGTTGTTATTTGCATGCAATATGATAAATTATTTAGTGTGCTCATCTTTGTTATTATACTATTTCTACAGCGAAACCCATAGACCTGCTCGCTTGGTATGTGAGCTCTGAACAGTGTGTCGACGCCTTGGAGATGCACGAGCCATATACATACCTCAATGGCTTACATGCACAGGATTTAGAAGACCTCTTAGAAGATATCAAGGTAATTTGTACCATAGAAACACAGCTTATAATAAAGATGGCATGACAGAATTAAAGTGATGTTTTTTTTGTTCATTTATTAAACAACAACAAGATATACTTTATATATTTTAACCTCACAAATTTATATTTTTTATACACAAGTTTAATGAGAACACGCTCAATATCATGTGTCTATAGTCTATGATTAAGCATAGTCAATCTTCTCTAGTCTCTGAATGTCATACATATAGACAATTGTTTTGTTTTTTCAATAATATGTTTTTGTGTGAGTGTATTTTATATATAAAAACTTTTTCTTATTCATTTCATTTTATTATTGGCTTTTTATATTCAAATACATGTTGTTATGTGTATATATGGCTTATAATGGTCACTCACTTATCACAAGATACAGAGCACATATCATGTTGATGCTGTAACTAATAATAGCATTTTAGAGTTCATTTGAACCCTCGATCCATTCCAGGTGTACAAGGAGTTGGAGGCGGACGCTAACCAGTCGTACTGGGAGGATGTGCAAACCATAGTGCATGATGAGCTGGCTAAACTTCGACGGCTGCGGGCTCCTGGTGCTCGCCGAGATGGTGTGCACGAGGCTGTGGCTGATGACGTCACACAGGTCTGTTAACACTCCATTATACCCTTACATAAATGTTTTGTTAGACATGACGAAGGAGGGTTAAGAAAGGGGGGGGGGGGGTGACACACGGAAATTAAGATCTACATTCCTATTATTAGCACGTTTTGTTTGACTATACCAAACCATAATGACATATTATTTCTCTCACTTCAACAAATGCTATACCACCATAATATTGAATAATAAGGAAACAGCGAGACAAATGTACGACACTGTTTTCGTTTTGTACGGATTTGTACGGCCGCGTATTTTACTCAGTTGGCTCGTGGACGCGATTCAGATTTCCATACAAATGAACTCAGTTCTAGATCATCATCATTTTTATAACATTATGTCCTAAAAACAAACTATTTCATATTTCCAATTTATTATAAAAGTCAATGGTTAGCGGTTATAAAATAACGTCGTTGGTTTAAAGTTTATTTCAAACTAACAAAATAGCAATAATAGTAACTAATATTTTGTTACAATTCTATTTGTTATTTTAAAATATACTTTAAAGCCATGGATTAAGGTTCGATTTAATTTACAATAATTTTGGTCATGGCAGGTCTAAAAACCCACTCCTATGAGCTTGTTAGCTGCAGTGGGACGTTAATAGGCTGCTACTTAGTACTATAAGTAATAATACTACTACTTTTTTTGTATTTGTCTCAATTTATTAATATTGTCATCATTAGTGGAAAACATTACTATCTCTGTGTTGTGAAAGCTCTCACTTACTAAGTTTATAAATTTTTTAAGGGGCTATGGTAGACACAACAGAGTTGGTATTGTGGGGTCGAAATGTATATATATATATATATATATATATATATATATATACATATATATATATACATATATATATATATATCTGTTAATAGATTTTCAAAGGCAAGACCGGGGAGCAGTTGGAAGCACTCCAGGAGCAAATAGAACAAAAAATCAGTGGGAAAAATGATGGCGTCGACGTACCCTACTGGGAAAGCCTGCTAAGTCAGCTTAAAGGTAACACTAACTTTTATTAAATAAAGAACCTCGCTTTACAACCGGTATTTAAAGAAATATGTCAAAAACAGCCTCTTATATACATACATAGCATCACGCCTCATCCCCTTCGGGGTAGGCAGAGACCACTTCCTTCCACTTGCCACGATCCTTGCATATCTCCTTCGCTTCTTTCATTCTTATTAAACCTTTCATACAAGTTCTTCGGTTTAGAGTACTCTGGACCTGGCCCTTATTTAAAACATCCTGGATTTGGTCCAGGAACGTTCGCCTTGGCCTTTCCCATTCACTCTTGACTCCTAAATCCTTTTTGTCAGTCTCCTTTCATTCATTCTCTCTACGTGCCCAAACCATCTAAGCATACCTTTCTCAATTTTAGTCACAACATCTTTTATTCCACAACATTCTTACAAAAGGCGTATTATACTGTTTAAGATTATTTAAACGATAAAAATGTTTGCAATTGAATCCAGTTTCACACGAAAGCAAAATATTAGACATTGTAACCGACAAAACTATATTTCAAGGAGTAACCCCTAAGTTTCTAGCCGGCTTCTTCTCTGTGGATTCAACTTCCTGAACTGGTACTAGATTTATTACCAACGGAAAGACTACTGTCGATTCAAAAGTGCTTTTTGAGCCAACTTGAATAAAGAATATTTTGCATTGACCATTGATACAATATGCTAATGCTAATTACGCGTTTTCCAGCTCATAGAGCTCGTGCTCGTCTCCGAGACCGGCACCAGGAGAACCTCCGTCACAAGCTGCAGCTGCTCAAACGAGAGCAAGGTGTGCAGCCTGCTAATACACAGCGGTGAGTCATTTATGACGATCAACAAATTAGTAATCAATAATAAATGTTTTGTCTGCTGTTTTTCCTCTTCACCCCTCCCCCTTACACAACAACCACCTTTTCAGCGTATTTTCCTGATGGATCGCCTAGTATTTATTACAAGCTAGGATGTGTACTCTTGAAAGAAATAAAAAATTTTCATATTCTTGGCTTCAGTTCCCGTAGTCCGTCGCTGAAGAGTGAGCCAGATAATGCGGTCGAGGAGGCTGCGGAGGGTGGAGTGGAGGAGGCCGAGGAGGCGCCCGAGGCTATCGAAACGTTAGAAAGCGGCGAGGCGGAGGCCGAGGCGTGGTGCGTCAGTCAGTACCGCGCCGGGGGGTATTCCCCTCCTTACGTGAGCGGTACGGCACTGGAGCCCGGCACTCTGCTAGTGGACGCAGAGGAGGATGAACGACGCCTCGCCTTCCTCCGCGCGCGGCTTCATGCACAACGTGACGTAAGTATCCTAACACTATTTTTTAAACTACACCTTACTTAATCTCCTGTGTATCCAATAGAGGTTGTAATTCCTAAATTGGTATATGTCTGAAAGAGGTCGTAATTCCTAAATTGGTATATGTCTGAAAGAGGTTGTAATTCCTAAATTGGTATATGTCTGAAGAAGGTTGTAATTCCTAAATTGGTATATGTCTGAAAAAGGTTGTAATTCCTAAATTGGTATATGTCTGAAAGAGGTTGTAATTCCTAAATTGGTATATGTCTGAAAGAGGTTGTAATTCCTAAATTGGTATATGTCTAAAAGAGGTTGTAATTACTAAATTGGTATGTGTCCAACAGAGGCGGTCGGAAGCACCCACTGCAGCTGACACTTCAACGGTGGCGCTCACGGAGGCTGCTCGTAGGGCTATGGATGGAGCAGCGCCACCTCCAGGTAAGTGGAACGTGAAGCATAGTATTATATTATTTACTTATTGCGGTCATAATACGACGTGCGTTTGATGTTGTTGAAAATAGAGAATTCAAAACATATATGCCCCCTCACCCGATACTGCCTCTTGCCAATCTTTTTAAAATCTTCCCAAGAAAAGCTGGTCTGGGTTCGCAGACTGTATATGTACAATAAAACCATGTACTTGGTACTTTAATTACACTATTCACTGCAGGTGGTGGGAGGGGACTCAAACATTAACGTACGGGTTATAATCTAATACCAAACAGTAAAAGTGAACAAATTTTTGGTTTAATATTTCGTTGACCTCAAGAATAGCGAAATTAATTTTACTGCAAAATTAAAATTTAGCGAAAAACACCACACACACACGTGTTCGAAGTATTTCTGCTGTTTTTATTTTGCCTTTAAAATATGTGACCTAGCCCAATCGACGCAGTGCTTTTTTCACAGCAAATACGTTATATTACCTCGATAGGTACCTAACACCCCGCCGGTGCTGCTACTAGCGGATGTTATTTAAATCCTCCCAAAGGAATACGCTAACGGTAAAATCGTACAGGCATAAAACTGAACTGATGTGAACCGTTATAATGTTCATTGTTTTAAATCTTGCTCAAAAACTTGTCACCAGGCGCGGGTCCGTCGACGGCGCCCCACGCGGCAGCGTTCAGCGCGGAGCACGCCCTCCCCGACCAGCCTTGTCTATGGGCCGACAAGTACCGACCAAGGAAACCGCGATACTTCAACAGGTACACTATCCACATCGACTATGAGAGTGCATTATGACGTGGTGGGACTAAGCTTTAAAAACTCTTTCTCATGTGACTGAGGAGGCCCAGCAGAGGGGACGTTAATGGGCTGCTATATAAATTTTAAAATAATAAACCTAACTGTTAAAAAATAACTGTTACTGCTATTTTGAAATGAACTTTATGTCGACGGATTAAGGTTCGATTTAATTAATCTTAATTTGTACGAGGAAACCATAGGGTGAGATCATATCAAATGTTCTTTATTCGAGTAAGCTATACAATACTTTTGAAGCGTCATCTGGTGATGATATTAACCTTTCCAGTGCTAAGTATAATACTACGAGTAATCCGAACAGGGGTACTAAAAGACCCCAGTTCATTTATATTGAAATCTGAAATAGGGTTATCGGAACATCACTTGTAAACCTTTGCGAAGACAGTGTCATACATTTATCTCCCTCACTCCTTACCATGGTAATGCTTTTGTTGGAGTGAGGGAACATTTATCATTCAGAATCCGAATTCAATAAACTAAAACTCATAAATGGGGGATTTCCAATCCCCCGCTTTGGGCATCTAGATTAATTTTACCACATACCTGTGCCTAAAGCTCTTTCAACATTGTGAGATTTTGCAACTATTATTTCTTCTACGTTGTGAAGTGTGATTGCATAAATAATCTAATTGTCAATGCCTTTTTAAGAGGCCAGTTTGGTGTGTAGTGTAATCTAATGGCACATTATACTTTTTCAGAGTTCACACTGGGTTCGAGTGGAATAAATACAACCAGACTCACTACGACATGGACAACCCACCACCCAAGATTGTACAGGGCTACAAATTCAACATCTTCTACCCGGACCTCATCGACAAGAATGCTACCCCTGAATTTTCACTCGTATGTATACTTTCACTATATGTATATGACTGCCCAAAGAAAGGCTCTGATGTTAAAGTTCATGCATTCTTGAGTACATATTTTTTTTAATGGCTATTGAAAAACTTCTTTGAAATCTTTTGATTATTACTTCAATCACATTCCGTTTTTGATCTGCAAATTGTCCCTTCTGAGGTTTCAAATACCTAAACACACAGACACGAATACACATACACTGGCATACACGCTCGCACGCACACACACATACGTAGGCACGCACGCACGCGTACATACGCAGTTACAGTTCCTAATAATGTGTTATGTTTATTGACATTATATACAAAGAAAAATAATATATTATATAAAAAGAATGCATAGTATAATCTTACGCTCTATATATGAAGCTCCTTAGTTTGTTACCAATAGCAAAATAAATTACCATCTACAAATAAACAAATCAGACTATACTCCAAAAACTATCAAAATAGGCTGGAAGTGCATCTAATTAGCCTAGTACTACTGCTGAAAAAAAATGTTCTACTACAGTCATGAGGTCCTGGGTTCGAGTCCCAGGTCGGGCCAATTCAAAAATCAATATTGAGTTTTCTATTAAGATTTTCTCAATATTTGCCCGAAGTTGGGAAGTTGGCGGTGTGATCCACCCCCGTGCCTCGGAGAGCACGTTAAGCCGTCGGTCCTGCGCCTGATCTCTCTCCGGTCGTGTCGGATTCCCGTCACATCGGAGTATGAGAGTGCACTTGTGTACTATGCCTTCCAATCCGCGGTGGAGCAGCGTGGTGGGACTATGCTCTAAATACCCGAGGGTATTTACTTGGACTGAGGAGGCCTGTGCCCAGCAATGGGATGTTAATGGGCTGCTACTTACTTCACTTTACTGCTGAAAAGGCACGATTGTCAAAAGTCAATTGGAAATAGTGTAGATTGGTGTAGATTAGATAGTAAAAATAGTGTCTTCAATGGAGGACACACAAAAACAATTGCCTTTAACATATCCGCTTATAGTCTATGGATTGATTCCAGATAATTAATAGGAATAAATAATAGACAAAATAAAAAACACGGTTTTATAATAAACCGAACTAAAAAATAACTTTTTATAATAAGTTATAGACAGAATCATTGAATTCAGAGTGAAAGTGATTGACATATTAAAGGTTACAGTAATTCTATTGGCAATTGCCTATGAAAGGCACCCCACGCTTTTCACTCTGAATTCAATGACTCTGCTTATAACTTATTATTAAAAGTTACTTTCTAGTTTTCATTTCGGTTTACTATTAAAGCGTGTTTTTATAAACTATTATTTGTTTTTTTTGTACGATTTAGTATTTTTCCACACATCTAGATATTTAGACTTCCGGTCTTGTTTATATAATGAAACCACCTTCAAAAAGACTTAAAGTCTGCTGGCTATCTGAGATGGCAGATCGCAAACTAGCTCTGTCCCTTTCACTCCCTCGTAGAGAATTTATCTAAAGACTATATTAATTCTGGCCCTAACGAGGATAATGAGAAATTGTTAATTACATTCGCATTGGCACTTAATACATATGCAAAGTTTCCAATTAATTAGACATCTGACGATAGCTCAAAATCGCGCTCAAAGATTCCGTTACATACAGCCTAAGCTAATAAAAAGCGTTTTAAAAAAAATGAAACTTCGTTAGGCGCGTGGGTAAAATTTTTACGGATGAAACGCGTGATTAGCGTTACCAAGATGTGCAGCGTTTGAAGTTTAAGTAGCTTTAATATTTTCAAATAACATGTGGCATTTTGATTTGTCACTCGTCATTTAATCATTTAATATACTATTGTTTAAATATATTTAATTATTTGTAATATTGACATGTCAATATTACAAATAATTAAATATATCTTCCTTTTTCTTTCCCTCTAAGTCTCGGAAATCTAAAGTTTTACATTTGTATAAATATAAATTAAAAATTAGTTAGCCAAAGAAGTTACACTTCTGACATGTGTACTTTGTACTAACGCACTTTTAAGTTCCTTTGTTTCCTAATTGTAATTGAACCTAGGTATATTTCTATCGATATAAATACTCACATAAAAAATCACTTTACTATTAGGTTGACATTTTAAATGATTTGTGCTTATTTCAGAAACCTTGTCCAGAAAACCCTGAGTTTGCAGTACTCCGTTTCCACGCAGGACCGCCCTATGAAGACATCGCATTTAAAATTGTTAACCGCGAGTGGGAATATTCATATAAACGTGGTTTCCGGTGCCACTTCCACAACAACATCTTCCAGCTGTGGTTCCACTTTAAGAGATACAGATACAGACGTTGAAATAGATTATCCCAAACTGTAAGCTTGTTTCATTTCATTCTCAAATTTTTTCTCAAAGTTCATTATAAATATATATATGTCGGAGTGCGAGAGTCTATGGATCGCTAGTCCGTGTGTAATAGTCTGTGGAACGCTCGCGCCATCTTTGTATTGGCGTGGGACAGAGTCAATAAGTGGCAGTCCGGCTCGTCTCTCGGCAGTCTTCGAGTGGCGGTCGGCCGGAGTGGTCGACTATTGAAACTGTCGCGTTCCTATTATTGTTAATGAGTTTGTGTAAATTTATATCGGGAACATTATAATCCGAGTTAATTAACAAAGTGTTTAATTGCATCAACATTACCCACGAACGCCCACAGAATAAGAAATGAAATAATGGATCCAATTAATAACGACGTCGGTGGAGAACCCTACGCCCCTGTGGTTTATGCTTCTCCGTCCGTTCTCTGTTATTCTCCGACATATAGTATCTAAAAAAAAAAAAAAAAATCTATGTAAAAAATAATTACATAAATAAAATTTTTATGTTTTGAGGAGTTTATTTTAAATTTATTTTACATGCAAATTTTAGTATGAAAAATTAATTATTTTAATAATAATAATAATATATGCAGTAATTTACATTAAAAATTTAAGAAATTAAGATTTAGTAATATTTAAATTAATAACTAATTTTGTGCCAGCAGTTGCGGTTATACAAAAATTAAATTAAATTTTTATAGTAAATAATAAATAAATAAATATTTAAAATAAATGTTGAATTATTAAGTGAAATTTTAATTTAATTAAATTTTATAATAAATTTATGATTTAATAAATTTAATAATAAACTAGGATTAGATACCCTATTATTATAAATTTAATTATAAATACTAAAATAGTAGGTAAAATATTGAAACTTAAATAATATGGCGGTATTTTAGTTCATTTAGAGGAATCTGTTTAATAATTGATAATACACGAATAAATTTACTTAATTTAAGATTTTATATATCGTTGTTAAAAAAATATTTTTTTATAAAAATAATATTTAAAAATTAAAAATAAAAATTAATTCAAATCAAGATGTAGAATATAATTAAGAATAAATGGATTACAATAAATTTATTTATATGAATAATTAATTGAAAAATTAATTTGAAGGTGGATTTAAATGTAATTTTATTTAATTTAATAAAATGATTAAAAATTGAAATATGTACATATTGCCCGTCACTTTCATTTAAAAATTGGAATAAGTCGTAACAAAGTAGAGGTACTGGAAAGTGTTTCTAGAATGATCAAATTAGAGCTTGTATTAAAGTATTTCATTTACATTGAAAAGAAATTATTAATTGATTAATTTGAGGGGGAAAAATTAATAAATTATAAAATAATAAAATAAATTTTAAAATTAAAAATAAATAATGGGGGTTAAAGTATTTTTAATAAAAAAAATTTATAATTTTATAAAGAATTAGTATTGTGAAAGAAATTTGAAATAATTTAAATAAAAATTTTTAGTAAAGAAAATTTAATTTATTGTATCTTGTGTATCAGAGTTTATTAAATAATTATTAAAGAAAATAATAATCTCGAATTTAAAAGAAATAATTAATTATAAAAGTTNCCGACGACACTAAGAAGGCTGATACCGCGGTAATTTTTGCACTCCTGCTGTGACCCTTTTCCTTTATATAGAGGGACAATTACGGCCTTGCTCCAATCTCTTGGGACTTGACCTTTCTCCCAGCATATATTGAAAAGGCAGTACAGCTGAGCTACCACAATCCCGCGGCCAGCCTTCAGCATCTCGACTGACACTCTGTCATACCCAGCAGCCTTACCTGATTTCATACCTTTTATCGCTTTCATGATGTCATCCATACTAATCTCGCTATCACTTGTCTTACATTCATTGCTATCCGCAGAGGCCATATTTACCTCTGCTTCATTTCTTTCAAACAAACTTTCAAAATGATCCTTCCATCTCTTCAATATCCATTCTTCTCCTTTTATTAAACTTCCATCTAAACTTCTGATTTTACAAAGCTCCGAGGAAGTAGATCTCCCTCGGGCAAATTGTATTGATTTCCAGAAAAACTTTTTGTTTGACTGAAAATCATCAGAAAGTCTCCTATCATACATATCACTGTATTCTTCTTTTTTCTTTCTTACAGCTTCTTTCACGATTACTTTCACCCTTTTGTATTCCATTCTTGCCTTTTTTACGTCATCATTCGTTGCCTTTTGCATTCGTTGGTTCGCTTTTGTAGCCAACCAATCGGACCAAGCTTTCTTCTTTTCACACACAGCTGCTTGAACATTTTTGTCCATCCACAAATTCTTCTCTTTCTTACCTTTCCTCCTTTTAGACACGCCACATACATCAATAGCAGCACCAACCACTCCATCTTTAAATTTATTCCATAAACTTTCAATCTCATTTCCTTTCACTTTAAAACAAATGGGTGCTAAACCACACAACTGAAATAAAACATGCGTTTTATTCATGTGTTCACACTTTTCCTACTGCTCCTGTCAGACTTTCACCAGCTTACGTGTACAGTACATAAGTGCCTATGATTTTGTTGTGGGTATTTCTTGTATCTGGTTGTAAAGGAATTATAACTTTAGATTTTAAACCATTCTTTATTATTTCTGGGTGGGCACTGAGGCAGTGGATGCACTTCGAACCTTGTAGATCTTTTGTATACACCCCATCCTTTAGTCTCCCCTAAATGTACTCAAAAACCCATTCCAAAAGTCTGAGAGTAGGCTTTAGGTTGAAGCCGTTAAAGTCATCTGGTTGTAAATAGGCCACTCCCAGTAGTCTCAATTTATATCCTCGCTAAGCCACGCATTCATAGGTTCCTTATTACCATAATAAACCATACTTTAATATCATCTTCAGTTGTTACACTGCCCCCGTACTGAGAAAATCCTAATAAAAAAACTCAATATTGATTGATGAATTCACCCACCCTGGACTCAAACACAGGACCTTATTCTGTAGGTGAACAAGCCAACCACCACAGCCAGCCACACCATGACACAATAGTTCTTGAATATATATACTGCATATTAAAAAAATAAATGAAATGCATGCTAACCAAAATGATTTATTTAACAATAAAATATTGAAACCACATATTCTTCTAAATTTACATATTTTTTTTTGTTTCACATATAATTAAAATACAGAAGTTATTATTTTAACATAACCTTTTGAATATTTCACTAAGCAATCAAATATTATACTAATTGTGTACAAATACACATTTATAAATATGAGATTGTTTGTTTAGAATATTTTTATGAAGGTGCATTAGAACTTGTATAATTATTTACAGAATTTCAAAAATACTATAAAAATAAAACAACATTCTCATATAGTTTACTCCATGCAATAAAACTTACCAATTGATATTGCTTTTCTAAATAAGAGGGACCTGATTAATGAAAATTAATACACAATAAAACTACATTTCATTTAATTATATATTCATTAATTAATACACTACTCTTTCTTAGGTTGATCACCTGATGGATTTATCACTTCTTCAGCAGCAGGATTACTTCTGAAGTTAGGGAACTGTTCCCATGGGGCACTTAATTCAAAGCGTCTAAATTCTTGTGCCAATTCCAAAGGCTCAACAACAACACGCTTTTGTTCATCATCATACCTTACCTCGACATAACCACTGAGTGGGAAATCTTTCCTGAAAGGATGCCCTTCAAATCCATAGTCAGTAAGAATTCGTCTTAAATCTGGATGATTTGCAAAGAATACGCCAAACATGTCCCAAATTTCCCTTTCATACCAATTAGCTGCTTTGAATACTTCACACGCAGAGTCAATAGGTGTTAATTCATCAGTATATGTTTTAACCCTGATTCTAGAGTTGTAACGAAGGGAAAGTATGTTGTATACAATTTCAAATCTATATGGACGGCTGGGTACATCTACACCAGCAATGTCGACAAGGTTAGCGAACTGGGCACTGTGGTGATCCTTTAAGAACTGAAGAACAGGGATAACTCCGTCTGGTGGAATTAAAACTTCCAACTCGTTACCAGCGGTAATTTGCACCTTTTGCACATATTTAGGCATACAATCTGCAACATACTTTCCGAAGTCTACCAGTTGAGACTTTTGTAAAGGATCTAGTTTAGCTACGGTAGGTCTCGTTTCTACTTGTGGTGCCGCCTGATCAGTTTTCGTAGCTACCCGTTGAAGAGCACAGTGCTGATTATTGCTAAAAACGACTCTGCCATAATTGCGTCCAACACCCAACGCACGTTTTAGAAAAAAAGACATTGTTTTTCTTGATAGTTTATATGATCTTACGTAATTTTCTATTCAAGAAAAATAAAAATTTGATTCTGTACTGAAGCAAAATATATTTAAAATGACATTGACATAGACGTTTGCTAAATAGTAAATTTGTCACTTGCCTGATGTCAACTTGACAAATGCATCATCGATATATCGATACTTTTATAGCGCGATTACCGAAGAATTTACAAAAAGATGGGTTGTGGCTGTGTTATGTACATGGCCCATTGTTGTACGCGAATATATGTCATAATAGTTTCGAAATAGCAAAATACTTAGTGTAATAAATTCTTCGACTCTTTAGCTATGCAGTGGTGTAATTGAATTTCGAATGCAAGTGATAGATATGTAGTCACAACACCAAATTATATCCACCGATTTTACTATTATTCTTTTTTTTAATTATGTCCTTATAATTGCAATTTTAAAGACGTTTTCATTTCAAAAAATATCGCATTTGACATTAAAAAATTTTGAAAATCCGAGCTTAAAAACATCGATGGTATTTGGTGATGTTATTCAAAATAGGTATCGATAATTTAATATACTGGTTTTTATTTTCCTAAAATATTCTGTGGATAGTTTGCCCAAGAGTTAAGGTTTTTTAATTTTCATTTGAAATAATAAAAAATGTGTCTTTACGAAAGTTTTATAATTTAAATGTGTAACAATTAGTTTACGAAAGTACTCATATATATAAGACTGTAAGAACCTTAATTTCTTGTATGTAATTTTGTAAACATGGAAGGTATTTAAAATATCGTATTGAATATAACACAATGGTTTATTTTTGGTTTATTAGGTTGAACAGGCTACGAAATGGAGGACGAGATAAAACAGCTAAAGACAGTTCTGAGGTCTCTGGTGGTCTCTAGTCCGACGCAGATGGATGTTCGCTCTCTGTTAAGGGACTACAGGACAATGATAGGGGCCCATATACCAATTGCGAAGTTCGGTTACAAGGATCCAATTACATTTTTAAGAGAAAAATTTGATGACTGCTTTTTGGTAGATATTATCTTTATATCCTAACGTGACTCTTTGTTTTTATTTTATGATTGGTTCGCGTTTGACTGTGTTCTCACCGAATGTTAAGTTATGCAGTCCAAGATGGAAACGCGCTAATCTGTTAAGATTTAAATGCAGACCCACACAAATTATCTTGCATTTTCTTTAATTTGCTGTGCCGGAAATTGAAGTCATGGCCTTGGCTAGCTAACAGAGCATTCACACTATCATCAAGTTCACCAATAATTTGCAAGGTAATTAATCTTTATGTTGTAGTGAGCAAAAAAGAGCAACATGTGTGATATGTCAATTAAAACCTTGTGCTTCTCTAAGAGATGAATTCAAAAAAACATCAATTCACAAAGCTCGGTCTCAATATATATTGAATAACATTTTATATACATCAGTATCATTTTAAAGTTATGCAGTAGAAAATGCACACTCATTTTTAATAAGATACTGCAATCAGTTTTAGAGCCTGTGCATAATTTTAAGAAACATATTAAAAATGTCAGTTAACAAAAAGCATATTATAAAGTTGAAGATTATTTAAGTGATTAAAATATTTGGACTTCATTCATGTTGCATGTGAAATCAAAATATTTATTGTATATTGAAACCTACAAAACTAAATTTAAAATAGTTACCTCAGAGTTCAAATCACCTCTTTGAATGATTAATAGATTTATTACTGACAATTCAAAAGTGCTTTTTGAGTCTCCATGAATAAAGGATACTTTGATTTTTTTTTTGTATTTTTGATTTAGTTTCAGGGTCCTGCAGGTAATCCTGAGCTGACCCTAATAGTGCCAGATGCTTTAAAGCATGTTGACAAATTTGTTCAAAAGCAAAAAGTTGCGCCAGCTATTAAACAGTAAGTTTATTACTAGTTATTGTTTTGTTCCTATACATATATAACTTAAATATGTTTAGGATAATGGTATGATAACATTGATTATACACATTTCTCAAACAATAGTTCAATCAAATAAAAAAATGGCAAGGTATATCATAGGAATAAAAAAAATGGAAATTGGTTTTTATAAATTTATTCACTGCTGAAAATTTTTCCTATGGAGAAAAGAACACACTTTAGGAGTGTCGAAGAATCTAAGTGTGTCAGGTTTTATGTCTTTAATTCTTAACTGAAAAAAAAAAGTTAAAGATTCAATTATTTTGATATTTTTTCTGGTCACTTCTCAGGACACTATCAATTTTAGATGAAACATTGTCTAATATCACCACCGGTCATACATTGAAGCGAAAGTTTGAGAAAACATATATTTGAAGATTTAAAAGTGCTGTAAACACCTTCTATGAATCTGAACTTTTACACAAATAATTGAAATTAAATATATTTCTATATCTTACAGCAAGGGTAAGAGGAGGAGTGTACCAGAATCCATTGTTAAACCAAACCAAGATTTGATAAGTAAAACATTTATGAGTAAGCAGAACATACCAATGAAACAGCCTGTGTATATAAAGAAAATTGAAAATTCACAATACTATAATGAAATTGGAAAATCACCTCCAATAGAAACTAGAGCACAGGTAAATATAATCTCCATATATTACTACTGGCAAATTTTACATACATGGCATCATGCCTCATTCCCATGAGGGTGGCAGACACAACATCCTTCCAACTTGCCAAGATTCTTGCATATCTCCTTCGCTTCTTTCATTCTTATTAAACCTTTCATACTAGTTCGTTGGTATAGAGTACTCTTGACCTGGCCCCTATTTCAAATGTCCTGGATTAAGTCCAGCAATGTTTGCCATGGTCTTCCCTTTCCAACTTTCACATTCACTCTTGACTCATAAATCCCTTTTGTCAGTCCCCTTTCGTTCATTATCTCTACATGCCCAAACTATCTTAGCATACCTTTTTCATTTTTAGTCACTACATCTTTTGTACCACCACATTCTCTTATCACACTATTTCTTCATTTAACTCAGTTTTAATCTACTCATATTTCTCAACGCTTTCATCTCTACCACATTTATTTTACTTTTGTGATTCTTCTGGCATACCCAACTTTCACTACCATACATAAGTGTTGGCACCAACACTCCACCATGCACAGCCAGTCTAGCCCTTTAAAACACCATCTGATATTATGTAAGAAATGAAAAGAAATTTTGTACTGCACCAGAATCTATAAATAAAAGAGCAGAATGGTAATTGCAGAATATTTCAATTAGTAGTCAATCAGAAACTTCATTGACAAACAAATTTTTAAGACTTAGAGGGAGGGAATAAGGAAGATATGTTAGGAATTTAATTGTCATTTATTTATTTAAGGACTTCCAGTAGTTACTACAATTTCTAGATGTAATTTTTTATGACTTACATCTAGAAATTGGTGGTGTGCAACTTTTTAAGGTAATCTAAAAATACAATAAAATTCCTATTCAAGGATAACTGTTTGACAGATTTAAAAGAAAGTAGGTATAGGTTAAGAATTAATGAATTACTCATCAAATGTTTACTTTATGCTGATGATCAAGTAATACTTGCATCATCCACTGATGAGCTACAGGAGATGGTAAATATTACGAATGAAACTTTGAAAGGGAAAGGAATGAAATCGAATGTAAACAAAACGAAAGTTATGCTTTTTGAAAGAGATGAATCTATGATGAATGGCAATATTTTGATAGATGGGTAAGAGGTGGAAGAGGTGAAAGAATTCGTATACTTGGGATCTAATTTTACAAAAGATGGAACAGAATGGATGTGAAAGTGATGTTGAAAGGAGAGTGAATGCAGGGAATATGGTAAATGGTGCCCTGCGCGCGTTTATATGGCCAGATGGTGATTCAGAAGGGCCAGACTGGCTGTGCATGCAGGAGTGTTGGTGCCAACACTTATGTATGGTAGTGAAAGTTGGGTATGGCAGAAGAATCACAAAAGTAAAATAAGTGCGGTAGAGATGAGAGCGTTGAGAAGCATGAGTGGATTAAAACTGAGTGACAGAGTGAGAAATAGTGTGATAAGAGAACGTTGTGGTATAAAAGAAGATGTAGTGACTAAAATTGAAAAAGGTATGCTAAGATAGTTTGGGCATGTAGAGATAATGAACGAAAGGGGACTGACAAAAAGGATTTATGAGTCAAGAGTGAATGCGAAAGTTGGAAGGGGGAAGACCAAGGCGAACGTTCCTGGATCAAATCCAGGACATTTTAAATAAGGGTCAAGTAAAGAGTATTCTAAACCAACAAACTTGTATGAAAGGTTTAATGAGAATGAAAGAAGCGAAGGAGATATGCAAGGATCGTGGCAAGTGGAAGGACGTTGTCACTGCCTACCACTTTGGGAATGAGGCGTGATGCTATGTACAATAAAATATAAATTATATGAATATTTTAAAAGTTTAAAAAAAATTGAAAAAATAAATATCTATACGTATTTTTGCTTATAGTCAGAAATCGCATTCCTCAACAATTCCGAAACTCGATTCCGGAAGTGGCTATATGAGTCTTTATTGCTGTGTGATACAGTATGGGAGAGTGACTACCAAGATTTGTTTTTGCATGTGGTACAACAAATGATCCCACTTTGACTCGAGCATTAGGTCTTGGTATTGTTATATTAATATGTCTTAGTATTTCTGGGGCATCTAATGAATTACGCATGATTTTGTATAAAAAGCATTGGTCCAGTAATTTTCTGCGTGAAGAGAGACTAATTTGAAATATTTAAGTTTTTCATTGCAATTCATTAAAGTTTTATTGACATTACTAAAAAAGGAAAGGTGTCATAAGAGTCGTTTTTGTATTTCTTCCAATCGTAAACTATGTGTATAATAATAAGGCGACCATACCACACAGCAATATTCCAAGATGCCTCGAACGTGCAATGCATAATATAAATTTGGTTTTGCTATTCTTAAATGTTTTGCTGTTTCTTATTAAAAATCCTAACATTTTTGATGTCTTAGCAATAACATTATTCGTATGTGGCACGAAGGTAAGTTTACCGTCGCAAATTATACCTAGATCTCTTATTTCATTTACTTTGTTTAAAATAACATCTTTTATATTATACGTAATGTCGTGTTTATGTGTTAAATTTCTAGTAAAAGATATATGAAAACCTTTAGTAGGGTTTAAAATCATATTGTTTGTATGGCACCAGTCATCCAGAGCATTGATATCACCCTGTAGTAAGGTAGAGTCTTTTGAATTGTCAATCCGTTTTACTAATTTTACATCATATGCAAACATAAATATCATACTGTGCTTTATTGAGTCGCCTGAATCATTAATACATAAATTAAAGAGTCACGGTCCCAAATGAGATCCCTGCGGAACACCCTATTTGATAGAGTATAAATCATATGTTGACTGTCGAAAATGAATACAAATAATTTATTGAAATCTCAAATGACGAATTGTAAATAAAAATCCCACGTGTTTTTGTGAAATTTAGAAATTGGTAAGTAAATTTTGTTTTTGAATTTGAAATTTAGAAAAGAGAATTTTTGAAATACACTTATTTTACATTTTATGAAAAGTATATTAAATTATTACATGACAAGTGGTAAATTAAAATGCCATATGTTATTTGTAAATATTAGAACTCCCTAACTTACAAACGAATTAGCATATCCTCGTGCGCCTAAAGAAGTTTCACTTCAAAAATTAAAATGCATAAATCATGTAAACTTCTGTTATTCTTTAACAGAAAATCAGTTGTGGTTTATTCTTTTTACAGAGTGAAAAACCAAGGTTTAGTAAATTTGATAAAGACTGTAGAGAAAATGTTCTTGATAAGGGAATACAGTCAAACAATTCTAACTATATTGAGACTGATGGGACTGCTGATGATGTGGAATCTGCCAAAGATGACGACTCCGGCAGACAAACATCCAGTAAGTATTCCAGTATATTTAGTTATTTTTTAAAATTTATCTAAGAAGGTAAAGTTGTTCAAGATACACTTCACAAATACACAATTTCTTGCAAATTTTGAGGAAATCCTAAAAGAAAACTCTATGTCGATTGTTGAATTTGCCCAAACTCAAACCCAGGATATCATGTTGGTAGCCGATCTTCCTGACCTCAACACCAATGAGGCAGTAAGTGAATACTTTTGTAATTGACAAAAAATGATTTCAGGTACAAGTAGTAACAAAAAAATGCAGCTGGAAGAGCTGAAGAGGGATGTGCGGAATTTAGTTATGGAGAATACCTCTGGAATTTGGTGTACAGATCTACTAAAGCTTTACAGGTAATAAATGTTGTTTTCTTCTTAGGTAACAACATATACACATACCTTACTGAAGCAATTTTCTTTTATTTGCTGGTTGGTTAATAATATTGTCTGATGGTATGTGATGATACAGTCTTATAATGGAAGTACGCTGACCGCGATGGAAATACTATGCGTCGTGGCGAAGCGTCGTCATGTCGCCTCATTTTGTGTTTGTACAAGTGACGAACCCCGTGAACATTGTATTGCTCGTACCCAGTACGTACGAGTGACGCACCCCGTGAACATTGTATTGCTCGTACCTAGTGGGAATGACGCACCCCGTGAACATTGTATTGCTCGTACCCATAACGTACGAGTGACGCACCCCGTGAACATTGTACTGCTCGTGCCCAGTACGTACGAGTGACGAACCCCGTGAACATTGTATTGCTTGTACTCAGTACGAGTGTCGCACCCCGTGAACTTTGTATTGACTGCATATAGTGCGGGTGCTGCAATGGACTTATTAATTGTGCAATTTACCAAATGATTTATCAAATGGTTTATTTAATTGTGATCATTACATTAAAATGTGTTATATAATGAAAATGTAATCGCCAGGGAGCGATACGGGCGTGAATTGAACTACAATCGCTTCGGGTACACGAGTATCCTGAGCCTCGCTAGTACTGTAAAGGAGGTGGCCAGCACACGGCACCCTGCCCGTGGGGACTGGCTGCTGCGTGACGCCAGGATACCCGCGCAGACTACTCCACCCCCCAGGCATGACCCCCCACGCGAACCTCCCACCCGTGTCCCATTGCGACCACCTGGACCTCCAGACCCTGACGACGCTCTACCCGGCATTGATTTTGTGAGTAAATAGATTAATAATAATTATTATTTTTGAAGTATAACTTCTTTAGGCGCATGACGGTAAAATTTTAACGGATGAAACGCGTGATTAGCGTCACCTACATGTGTAGCGTTTTTTTATGCTAATTAGTTTGTAATGTTTGGTAATTTTAATATTTACAAATAACATGTGGCATTTTAATTTGCCATTCGTTATTTAATCATTTAATATACTATTTTTCATTAAATACATACATACATAGCATCACGCCTCATCCCCTCCGGGGTAGGCAGAGACGACATCTTTCCACTTGCCACAATCCTTGCATATCTCCTTCGCTTCTTTCATTCTCATTAAACCTTTCATACAAGTTATAGTACTTTTGACCTGGCCGTTACTTAAAATGTCCTGGATTTGGTCCAGGAACGTTCATCTTGGTCTTCCCCTTCCAACTATCTCATTCACTCTTGACTCATAAATCCTTTTAGTCAGTTGCCTTTCATTCATTCTCTCTACATGCCCAAACCATCTAAGCATACCTTTCTCAATTTTAGTCACTACATCTTCTTTTATACCANTGCAGAACCAAAACTCCAGCATGCACAACCACTCTAGCCCTTTCAATATCACTTTCACATGTTCCATCTTTTGTAAATTTAGATCCCAAGTTTACAAATTCTTTGACCTCTGCCACTTGTTCCCAATCTATCAAAATATTGCCATTCATCATAGATTCATCTCGTTCAAAAATCATGACTTTCGGTTTGTTTACATTGACTTTCATTCCTTTCCCTTTCAAAGCTTCATTTATAATATTTAGCAGCTCCTATAGCTCAGCGGATGACGCAAGTATTACTTGATCATCAGCGTAGAGTAAACATTTGATGATGAGTAATTCATTCATTCTTAACCCATACATACATTCTTTTAAATCTGTCAAACATTTATCCATGAAAAGGTTGAACAGCCATGGTGACGCAACACATCCCTGTCGAACACCTCTTTCGACAGGAAACCACTCCGTGTACGCTCCGTTTATTCTGACACAGGCACTAGAACCCTCATAGAGAGACTTCAATGCTTGAATCAGACAACCGCTCACCCCATAGCTAGACAACGTTGACCACAGCTCATTCCTCATTTCATTAAATATAATATAAAAATCTTCACTAAATGCTCCTTTCTAAATTTGTATTTCCAATTCGTCATTTGAGATTTCAATCAAATATTTGTTTTTAATTTTCGACACTTTTGATGTTTTAATGACAATTAGTGACATTAAATCATTTTATATTTTATTTACGGGCAGTCAGAAGCCCCTAATAGCTTATCCGTGGCACTTGTCCCAACATATGGTCCTTCAAGCCGGATATTTTCGTTGCTATGTAGAAACCATAAGGGGTAAATTGTAACAAATTAAAATGCATATATTCTGACGGCAGGAACCTGATGTGTTTCCTAAAGACTGTATGCATTATCTGGAGAGCATCCCAGCACCATCTTTGCGAGATCTATCACGAGGTGACCTTCTGGAGGTCGCAGTGGGTGAGGTGTATTCACCCTCTCACTTCTGGATGCTGAGATTGGGCGAGCAATACAACATCGCAATGGAGAACATCATGGACGAGATGAAGTTAGTATGCAGTGTTGTAATATCATTTATATATATATATATATATATATACCCACACAAAGTTCATGTTTGATCATAAGGAACTCTTTAAACTTTTTTTATTTTTCATTTTAATTTATAATAGTTATTTAACCTTTCCTATTGTCATATCAATAAATTGCGCGAGATCCGAACTGGGGTACCAAACGACCCCAGTTTATTTACATACACCATAGAGCAAGTGCAGTGGAGAGTAGCTGCAGATGTACAGCCTCCTCGCCACTGGAGCACAGAGTAGATAGAAAATAGAGGCACACCACTTCACACGGAGTTCAAATTGTCTGTCGAACGCTGGCGCCATCTCCGGTGAGTCAATAGTGACAATCCCCGCGCGTCTCTCTAGTTCTCGGGTAACAGTCCGCCAAAGCGGTCGACTATTGTAACTGTCGCGTTCCTTGCTATTATTATTAATAAGTTTGTGTAAATTGATATCGGGAACGTTAAGTGATTGAACATTATAATCCGAGGTAATTAATAAAGTGTTTGTTTGCACCAACATTACCCATCAACGCCCACAATATGGAAATGGAAATTATGAATGCCATTAATGACGATGTTGGCGGAGAACCCTACGCCACTATGCTTTATGCTTCTTTCCTTCTCTCTCTTATTCTCCGAAATATATAAATAAATTACTGGTTAAATAGCTAGTGTGTGTTGTGCAGCCGCTACTATGCTAGCGAGGAGGGGTCATCGAGGCAGCTGGCGGCTGGTGCAGTCCGCGTGGGCTACTACTGCTCCAGCTGCTACGACGGCGACTGGCACCGTTCGCTCATAGTGCGCGTGTTGGACAGCGACACGGTTAAAGTGCGCCACGTGGACTACGGCACCGTGGCCGTCTGCGCAGTGAGCGGGCTACGTGCGCTGCCCAGACGTTTTGCGCAGTTGGAAGCGCAGGCGTTGCGTGCACGCTTAGCTGGAGCATGCCCACCTGCGAAGGGGCGTCGCTGGCCTCGACCTTCTGCGCACAGCTTCCTTGCGCTCGTTCGAGATCGTCACCTCGTCGCTAGTATTGCTGCGCTCGACGTTCAGGTATTATTAAGCTATTGTATGGCTTTTAAGCTTTTACCATGTAGCTCGACCGAGATGGTACGACTGTACGAATCTGAAAGAAGTGAAACTTCTTTGGCAAACTAATTTTTAAGTCTTGTTTATATTTATACAAATATAAAACTTTAGATTTCCGAGACTTAGAGGGAAGGAAAAAGGAAGATATGCCAGGAATTTGATGAATTTAATTGTCTTTAGAATATTAAGTGTCGATAATTAATATAAATTATAAATTTCTTTCATATATTTATAAATATAAAAATATTCTTTCTATTTATACAACGACCCCAAAATCCACTTTGTGAAGTAAATGTACTGTAGCCCAGGGGTAGACAACCTGCGGCCCGCGGGGCGCTAGTTGGCTACCCCTGATCTCATAAACAACGACATAGAATAAATCCGCTCTGAAGTAAGTGGACATTAAGCCAGGGGTCGCCAACCTGCGGCCCGTGGGCAGTTAGTTTTCTACCTCTAATTTATTAAACAACGACTCCGAATAAATCCACTTTGTGAAGTAAATGTACTGTAGCCCAGGGGTCGGCAACTTGTGTATCGAAGCGTCAGCTGTTTTTATTTTATGTCGCAGTGCTGGTTGTGTCTTTTAAGTAATGTATTTTTATGAAACTAACTTTACATTTAGCTGTACTATCATGATTGAGCGTAAATAATGCTAATAAAAAGTTAAGATTTGAATTTGAAGTGAAATTTCTTTAGGCGCATGGGGGTAAAATTTTTGCGGATGAAACGCGTGCTTAGCGTCACGAAGATGTGCAGCGTTTTTTAATGCTTACTCGTTAGAAGGTTAGGTAGTTTTAATATTTAAGAATAAAATGTGGCATTTTCATTTAATAATTTAATATATTATTTTTTATAAAATATAAAATAAAAATATTTCATAAATTCTCTTTCATCTTTACATTTAAAAAAAAAACAAAATTTAATTAATAATTTGTAATATTGCCAAAAAACACTTGTCATTTTTATTTACTATTCCCCATTTGAAATTTATTTTTATTTATTTAATATTTTAATTTTTTCGCTGGGAAATACTTTTATTAATAAACTCTGGCCCCATGGGTCAGGAGAATGACTTTTGGTAAAGGAGAAGACGTCGCAAGACCCACTAAAACCTAGCAGAATCATGATTGAGGCATTAGGGGTTCGCATTTACGGAGGTAGAAGGACTTCTATTACTCATACATGGGAGATTTCGTATCCTCCTCTTCGGGTTGGGTAGGTTAATGTGTTACTTCGAAATATATAGTGGGCTTGCACTGTATATTGCTCATATGTATAGTGAGGCCCAATAGTGGGACGTTAATAGACTACTTACCTTACTCAATTATTACAGGATTCCGCTATGGAGGTGTTCTTAGTCGACACGTCGACGGAGGAGGACCGCTGCATCACGCAGGAGCTGATCCGCTCCGGTCACGCTGATTCTCGCCAGGACTCCGCGCTCGGGGTAACTACTCTCCAACGTACTCTCTCCAACTCCAGCTCCTCAGGTCCTGAGGATAGTGATGTGAAGTCCGTGACGACAGCAGTGGAAACCTACACCGATGCCGGTTTTGATTCGTATTCCCAGGTTGGGGGTACGGCGAATATGCCTACCTGGTCCAGTTCGGACTCTGATTGTGATACTGACTCCGCTGCGGGTGGTACACTCCGCTCTGTTATTCTACAAAGAAAGCTTAGTGCTTTTTACAGCCGGTTGCAAAATAAAATACCTGAGAGTAACTTTGTGATGTAACCTCTCTGAAATATAGGTGCTTTTTAGTGGAATATTATCTCCGTGTACTCCATTAGGAGAGGAACCTCCTCTGTGTGTCTCTGTGGTGTTACTACTCTGTACTCCAGCTTCACTGTCTTAATTGCTAACACTTAATTAAGGCGAGTGTCCTGCGGTATATGTAACCTGTATTACAGCAGTACTTTGCATTGGCTGCTAAGGTTTTAATTAGGCGTTGAGGCCTTGTCTCTGTGATGTAGCTACTCTGTACTACAGCAGCACTATGCAGTTGCTGCTAAGGTTTTAATATGGCGCGGAGGCCGTGTCTCGGCGCTGTAGCTACTCTGTACTACCGCAGCACTATGCAGTTGCTGCTAAGGTTTTCATATGGCGCGGAGGCCGTGTCTCCGTGCTGTAACACTCTATACTACAGCAGCACTATGCATTTGCTGCTAAGGTTTTAATATGGCGCGGAGGCCGTGTCTCTGTGCTGTAGCTACTGTGTACTACAGCAGCACTATGCATTTGCTGCTAAGGTTTGAATATGGCGCGGAGGCTGTGTCTCTGCGCTGTAGCTACTCTGTACTACAGCAGCACTATGCATTTGCTGCTGAGGTTTTAATATGGCGCGGAGGCCGTGTCTCTGCGCTGTAGCTACTCTGTACTACCGCAGCACTATGCATTTGCTGCTAAGGTTTTAATATGGCGTGGAGGCCGTGTTTCTGCGCTGTAGCTACTCTGTACTACAGTAGCACTATGCATTTGCTGCTACGGTTTGAATATGCCCCTGAGGCCGTGTCTCTGTGCTGTAGCTATTCTGTACTACAACAGCACTATGCATTTGCTCCTAAGGTTTTAATATGGCGTGGAGGCGGTGTCTCTGCGCTGTAGCTATTTACGCCTAAAATGTTCTTACGATTGGTGTACAGAGGAGGTAACACAGAGGTGAAGAGGTTGTATGGTTTAATAAACCTACATTTAAAGGTGTATCCCTTTGAGATAAAAAAAATACTGATATATTCATGTCTTACAGCTAAACGACTGTTTGCATTAATTTCAACCAAGCAATTAATATGTTAGTATCTATATTTCGTTTGTAATAACAATGTACATCAGATATTCGGAACGAATTCGTTGATGGGGTTTTTTATTATTTTGTTAGCTATTCCTATTATATCATTATAGATAAGAGAGATTTATTATATGTTTTAAAAGTGTAGTTTTATATACTGACATGTATTTTAAGACTTCTTTTGCATTCGTTACCGTGAGAACTATAATGAGAAATAAACTTAGCTGAGATATCTCTTAAGGACAGTTTATACTTTTATGATTGTGTCTGTTACAAATTGGTAAACTTTGAGGTCTGCAAGTTGACCCGAGCCTCGACTTCGAGTTCGTTCCGATACATTGGTTATTATACTAGTCGATAACGGTTTTATCGGGTGGCTTGCAGACGACGGAGTGTTACCTGTCCCCGTGCTTCGAGGCCCTGGAGAACGGGCTCACGCCCAACTTTGCTGAGATATACGCCTACATGCGCGATGGTATCTCTCTCGACTTCGTCGAGGATTTCCGAAAATACGTGCTACCGTGCCTGCCCCCCGAAAATTCAAACCGTCCGGTCGACCAACCTCCTAATCGTCTCACCGATCCAATTCATAACCATCTGACCGACCAACCGACCGACGATCTGCTTCACCGACCGCCAAACCAACCATCTGACCATTTATCCGCCTGTACGTTTGAAAATCAGCCAAACCAATGGTCTAACCGTCAATCCCAACATACCCCACACAGTCCACTAATTCAATCGTCTGACCATATGCTCCAACGTACCCCACACAGTCCACTAATTCAGTCGTCTGACCATATGCTCCAGCATACACCACACAGTCCACGAATTCAGTCGCCTAACCATATGCTCCAACATGCCCCATACAGTCCACTAATTCAATCGTTTGACCATATGCTCCAACATATACCACACAGTCCACTAATTCAATCGTCTGACCATATGCTCCAGCATACACCACAGAGTCCATTCATTCAATCATCTGACCATATGCTCCAGCATACACCATACAGTCCACTAATTCAATCATCTGACCATATGCTCCAACATTCACCACACAGTCCACTAATTCAATCGTCTGCCCATAAGCTCCAACATACACCAAACAGTCCACTAATTCAATCGTCTGACCATATGCTCCAACATACCCCACACAGTCCACTAATTCAATCGTCTGATCATATGCTCCAGCATACACCACACAGTCCATTCATTCAATCATCTGACCATATGCTCCAACATTCACCACACAGTCCACTAATTCAATCGTCTGCCCATATGCTCCAACATACACCAAACAGTCCACTAATTCAATCGTCTGACCATATTCTCCAGTATACACCACACAGTCCACTAATTCAATCGTCTAACCATATGCTCCAACATACACCATACAATCCACTAAATCAATCTTCTAACCACGAGCTTCAACTTACACCACACAGTCCAATAAATCAATTGTCTA
Source organism: Elymnias hypermnestra (assembly GCA_015832385.1). NCBI lineage: Eukaryota > Metazoa > Arthropoda > Insecta > Lepidoptera > Nymphalidae > Elymnias > Elymnias hypermnestra. Next base: position 463,762 of record JACTOM010000939.1, read on the forward strand.
ACAATCTGCTCCACCATACACCCCACAGTCCACTAAAGCAATCGTTTAACCATCTGCCCAACTATTCACTTCACCAATCGCTTAACCATTTACCCGATGATACACTTCAATGTCTTCCAGACCAACACCAAAACTGTCCACCCGACAATTCACTTCACAATCCCCCAGACCAATCTCCTAACCGTCTACCCGACCATACACTTAATCAACCGCCTAATTGTCTGCCCGATCAGTCGCTCGACTGGTTGTGCAACGATATCGCGGATATGTCGTTTGGTAGTCGAGTTTTATCGTCAAAAGCTACGGAACAGGGGGACGAAGGTCACGTATTGCTGCCTATTCGTGACGTGAACATGTTTGTCCTATTGAGCCGCGTAAGGCCAGCCGTGGCGCAGCGATTCATGATGGAAACATTACGCCGTGCGCTTTTTCCGAATTCATTGCTTAATCCTGACGCGCCCATGTCTCAAATACAATCACCTGGCTTCAATAGAATTTAAACACTATAATACCAATAAAGGCAGGCTTCAATAATGTCAATAGTGCGGTATCGAATAAAATCGAATAATACGATATTTGACGAATAATTGTAAAAAATCGAGTAATCCCAAATTCAACGAATAATTCGAATATTTCCTCAAATATATCGAATATTGATATTCGATTCGAAATTCGAATTTTTAGAATAAGTATTTTAAATTACGTACGTGTGTTTAACACGTAAATCGATTTCGAAAAATTTTGAATACTTGCCCAATATTGCATTTTCTAGTCTCCCATTTCAACTTTTTTTCCATAAAAAGTCAATTGCCCGGACAAAACAATAACATTCAACATATTTCATCCCTGTCATTAACATATAAATCTAGTCACTAATATTGGCAAGAGATCGTTTCTATTAATTTTGGCTATTATAATCTTTCATTCCCGTTTGAAAAAAATTATAAAAGAAAGGTTGTATATGCAATGTTTTAAAATTCTCAAAACTATTCTCCCAAGTTTCTTAATTTTTCTACTCTTTCTTATTCTTAATTTCCAAAATATTTGGGAATTTTCAAATAATTTGTTTCGAATATTAATAATCGTTTAAATTATTCGCATGATAAACAAGCGTAAAGATGTTCCTATACACTGATGTATGTATATATATCAGTTAATGACGGTTAACTTGGCATTAAAAAAACCTACCTCATTATTCCAGTGTCTTATTAGAATAAGTATAAATGAAAGCAATCCAAGATATCTCAGCTCGTGTCCCTTAACCACTGTGACCTTAATACATACAGTGCATAAATAAAATAGATATAAATTGCATATTTTTTGGCATAAAAGTACAAAAAAAAAAAAAATTAACATCTAATAATATTACAACTTTGTCTATAACAAATGCAGCATCTTACAGTAAATTATTCATAATTTGTTTTTGTAACTTTAAACCAACTTTTTAACTAAAGTTGTAAAAGCAAATTGTGAATTTCTATAAAACCATGCATTTGTTACTGAAAAATATGTAATTTTTGTTAGTTAACCTATATAAAATCAATCTCTATATAAAATGTTACAAATGACATATAAGAGGGTTGAAAAAAATTATATTATCCATAAGAAAATAAAATATTTTGATATTATTTCTTAGATGACATGACATGACATTTAATTGGTAAAAGATTCATTAAAAAAAACATTGACATGATCTATTAATGGCTCTATTTCCCGACGATTTCTGTTATTTTTCTTTAAAGTGAGTTTCTGTTTATTACCATTGCTATTTTTGTATTACCTTTAATTGAATATGGAATTTAGAAAAGGGCACATACCTGGATATTTAAACTTTCCAGGAAATGAAAAAACTTATTATTTTCTAATTAAGTATAATTTTAGCAAAAATATTTTTGAGTTATATTTTGGGGCATATTAACTCTTGAAAGTAACAGAAATATTTCAATGTTAACATTGTTATAAATGTATATTTGGATATTACAAATTTGTGAGATGTGCCCATTTCGAAATTTACAACGTTTTGTACTGATAATTTAAAGATATAATTCTGAAACAAAAGAAATAACTTTGTCTTTTGTTTAAAAATCCTCTTCAGGAAGCTATCGTTCATGTGTAGTTGGCCATTGTAGCAATTTATCATAAAATTCTGTAAATTCTGATTCTGGTATATATTGTTTTACCATTGCAATATCTGCTATTTTCAAATGATTAATTGGTACTTTGCCACTGTAAGCTCCATCAGCTTGGTTTGACTAGTTTAGAAAGAACGAAAGTTTCCTGAGAGATTTTGTTTGCGATAACTTCACCAGGTTTGTTTGGATCAAAAACATATTCATAATGAGTTGATACTTGAAAATTTGCTTTTTTGATTTAAAGGGGCACATCTTTTCCATATCTTCTTATTGATAAAGGTTCAGCTTTCAAAATTTAGTTGAGCCCATTTCTTGAAGTCTATAATATTTTCTGTATTTACTTGTTAGACGTTAAATTTTTCGGTGTTGCTGGCTTGTATTATAAGATCAATATATTGTTGATGCGTTAACACACGATCTTCGCGTTTAATTTTTCTTTTCACTACTGAAAATTTTTTTGTTACAATCATTTAAAAAGGGGCCGCGCACTGCAAAATTAAAACGGTCTTACTTCTAAGTAATAAATTCGAAAAGGGCACATCTCTGAGAGTTGTGACCTTTTCCAAAATATTTCTATGCGCGCCACACAATCTACCTTAGAACGAATATCGTAGATATGCCTTTTTCGAAATTGCATATTCAATTATACTTTCTGTTACCTTTGTCCATAAAACCCCAACAGACAATTTACACCATTATCTATTATAATATGTACAAAATCAATTCTATTTTTGACCTCGTCTCTAGGCTTAGTGCCTTATTAAACTTAATAAGTAGCAGATAATATTGTACTTTTCAATGGTTAAAGGTAATAGAAAGTAAAATTAAAGGTAAAAGGAAAATAGCAAAGGTAATGTAAACGTCACAATGTATCTAAACTAAAGATGGTATAAATAAAATTGAACCTTACTTCATTGATTTAAAGTAACAAATCCATCGAAATAGCAATCAAGTGACAGACATTTTATAACAGTAACCTTTGTTCCTTTAAAAAGTACTTTATATGGGCGGTTGAAGGTTTGATTTTCTTTACAATAATATATATGGCAGCTTCCAAGAAATCCATAGAGATTTAGTCTATGACTCGTTTATGAATGACATATTAGTGTTGTACCATGGCCATAGAGATGTGGTTAAGGGTTGGCAAATGTTTAGTTATTAAGTTAAGAATTTGTATGGATAAGATTGGACATCTAAAAGGTTACATAAATTTTATGTACGTTCTTATTTTTTACTTTTCTTACGTATGTTGATTTGATTCTTTTACTTGTTTGCAAGTAGTTTTTTTTTTTATAAACGTTTTGTATTTATATACTTTGTTGACATATGAAAGCTGAAGAAACCTTTGAAATGGTCCCTGTGTAGATCACAATTAAATTTTCTTTATAATGAAAAGACTTGAACATTAACGAGGTTATTTTTTCAGTTATACACGTTTTAGTTGACACAATTTGTTTTATTTTATTAAGTTTTCTAAGATCTGTGTAAGCGTAGTCATAAGTTGATTCTGTGATACACGATATGGGAACAGGTATGTTGATTGGTGATCATTGCTACATTTTGTAATAAAGTAACAAAAGAAATTGTAGTTTTTTTTTACGAAAATTCCTCCAAATAGCTACACAATAATAATAACCTTTTATTTTTTACACCACACTTAACTACGGTTAAAATGATTACATGTGTATTCTAACATAAAACAAGTAAAGTAGCCGCAGAAAAAAAATGTGATGCCGAAAAAGGGAACACCGCTCAGCAATTGTTGGGATTTCGTCCCAACGCTGGTTTTCAGCGGAGACCGGTTTCAAACAAACAAAAACTAAATAATAGATAATATATAATTAATTATTAATTAATACGTCAGTGACAACTCAACAGGTAGGTGTAGCTTTTAAGGAAAAGAGAAATTGTTGATTTCACTATCCACCAAGTTCATATTTACTCAGCTTTTAAACCTTGCCTGGACTTTCGCAAATAGTTCCAAACTAAAATTAGCCAAATCAGTCCAGCCATTTTCTACTTTTAGCGAGACCAACGAACAGCAATTGATTTTTATGTTTATATAGATAGGAAAAGAAAGCGATATAAGCGGAAATTAAAATAACCTCGAATAAGGTTTTTGTGAATATAGAGACGACTGTGGCAAAAAGACCAATGGTCAAGTCATTTTGTCAGCTTAATAAAATATTGAAGTTAAAGAAACTGCGAAATATAATATTATACTTTGTCATTTGAAAGCTTAATTTATCATGCAGAAGTGATATTTAAACGGGAAAGTAGCTATTAATTTCCCTTTAAAATGTTCATTTAAAATGCATCATCTTTCTCCTGTTGTTACAATAGCGCTATTATTTGTCGGCGTCGTCTCAACCAATAGAAGTCCAGTGCTGGACATAGGTCTTCGATAATGGTGCCCACAAGAGCCGATTTTGCCTATTCCCTTAGAGATGCATTGTTTAAAAAAAATGATTTTCCTTATTAAGCTAAGCTGTACCACTTACTTTATCTTCATAGCAATATATATTTTCGTTAATTTACATTTACAGAGAAGTCAACATATTAAAGGCGGGTGCCCTAGTAATACTATTTACCTCGGCATATAAATTTGTAAATATTAGTAATAAAATTTTTCAATTTTATAAAATATACCTATCTTTTATCTGTCGCCGCTTTACTTTCGCTAACATCTCCCCGCCTTTAATACAAGCTCTTAGGGAAAGTCCGTTCCGCAGCAGGGAGAAACTACCAATACTGATTAAAATTATACAAATATTATTTTCGTGCCAGCAGACTTATCAGTCGTTTTAGCTTGGATTTCTAGTCATGCCGATATATGCGATATTGAATCTGCCGACACACATGCAAAAATTGCAACTGACTAGGTAGGTACTTTATTGCATTTTCAATACTATGGCCGAGATTAGCGTTTAATGGCGAAAATAGACTTGGACAGGAGTTGGCATGCAGAATGGTCAAAGACAAAAGTCCTTAAAGGGAAGTATTATGCTGCCCTTCAACCAAACATACCCAAACCCCGTCGACCCTGGTTTTTCTGTTGCAAAAATGCTACTCGATGGGTTATTACAACCGTCAATCGTTTACGCATTGGCTAGGCTTTTATGCTAGTCCACCTCATGAAATTGAGAATCCAGAGTGTGGCTTGGACGAGGGAACAGTTAGCCATATTTTCTTTCTTTCCCTAAAACCTCAATTACATTAAACGATTTCTTATCCGTAAAAATTCCTCGCCCCTTAAATGTTGAGTGTTGTTTAATGTTTGTGTTCTCCCCGTACTGTTATGTTTATAGTTTATTAAAATTAATAAAGTCAAACTCTAACAATATATTTTATAATTTAACTTACTATAATTTGTTTTTTGTAGATGAAACTGGAGCTATTAACAAATGTACTCACTATTGTGATAAAACTTGCCTACAGATCATCCTCAAAATTACTTCTGAAACTGATGCGTGACTAAAGCAGTCACACTACGTGATATTGGCGAAGTAAAATTTAGCTTATTGATACAACCGAAAGCCATTAAATAAAAGAAGAAGAAGAACATACAGAAATTATAAATAAATAGTTTTACATTCAGTGTTGGGTATCAATTCAGACTACTTGTTATACATATCAATTTTAAAACATAAATTGTTATTTTAATAAAACTTACTTATCTTTTAAAGTTACGTCAAATTATCGATATGATACATATTCTAGAACCCAAGGCATTAAAATGTTTTAAAAAATAACAAATTTAGTGACGGCAGGTTGGCAATGTTGACTGAATGTGGTTTAAAAAAAATATGATAACAAACATGGCGTGTTAGTACAGCGTCTTCTGGAACGATTGTTTACAATTCGCCCTTTTTAATTAAGTTAATCGTATTTAAACCAATTGACTAGCATGCGGTTATCGATAATCAGGCGGAGACTAAATGTTGTCCGGAAAAGGTAGCCGACACTTATTAAGAAGTGAAAAAAAAGTTGGGAGCGAAGTGCTAATTCGGAGTGACAGCGGGTGCAATTGCAGGAGGGGCCGGAGCGGAGGCGCTCGGCGGTAGAGGTCGAGGCGGGTGATATGCAAGCGGCGCCGGCGCGCTACGTGTCCGCGAGCGAGTTGTATTCGACCGACGAAGTGGAGCTGTTGCTGGAGGAGATCCGCGAGCTGGAGCCCACGAGCTGCCGCGGCGAGGACGTGCAGGACTTCGAGATCGCGGGCAGCGGCTGCGCGGGCGCGGGCGGCCGATCGCCGGCAGGCACGGAGCTCACGGACCACTCGTGGGACTCACACGCGCACTACTCGCGAGCGCCGCCGCCGCGCCCGCGCCCCCTTGCGCCCGTGTACTGCCACCTGGCCCACCTGCTTACACCAGCCGGTGCTCTCACCACTGTTATCGTTGTGAGTACCAATTTAAATAAACAGCCTCACTAGCGCTGTGTTTTCGCTTTGCTAGCAGAAGTCCTGGGTTCGATCCCGTTAGAGAACTGCATTTTCTAATTTGTCTGAGTTACCACTCTACCAGCAAAGATATGCTGCCAAGCAAAGAGATTTGTGGTCCAGTATTTTGTGTAAGCACACTATCTCTTAGACTGTATCACCATTTACCATTAGGTTTCAACAGTCAAGCATCAAACTGTCATTGATAAAGAAAAAACAAAATCTCTGTATAAGATATATATCACTGATATATAGTAGCTGAACAATTTGTGGATGAATTGCCTACTGTATATATCCGTGGATTCTGTTAAAATAAAAGTCACTTAATAGTTACACACTTTTCTACAATCAGTTTGCTAACATAAAGCCTACTTGCAAACTCTTTGAATGGGTATTTGAGGGGATCTAGAGGACCTATATGATGGCATGCATACAGATGATGCGCAAGAGTCGAACCATCCACAGCCTTAATGGGCCCCACTGAGAAATAATAATAATAATAGTGGGACTGATTGAAATGGTTAAGTTATACATATAAATATAAAGAAATAAAACTATATTGTAATGGTAATGGTTCAAAAGTATACCTATTAAAGTAAGTAGCCAGGGAGTGCACTGGGAGTGGCGTATCAGTAACCAGATGAATTTAATCAACAGCTCCAAGCTTTAGCCTACCCTTGAACTGCTAGAATTAGTATTTGAGGGTATTTAGGGCAGACCAAATGATGGGAAGATTCAATGTAACTTTTAACTTGTTCTTTATTAGTCATACATTGGATATAGTTTGTTTATGAAAATATTGATCTATTTAATGATTTAAAAGTGCTTTAAAAGCCTACTTGAATAAAGATAGTTTGAATTTACAAAATACTCTTTTGAATATTAATAGGCATATAATAATAATAATAAGATAAGACAGGCAATTTAATTCATTGCTTTTTGGTAGAACTTTTCAGTAATTCTTTGAATGCATTTAGCAAATGCTTGTTGTTGTTGCATTACAAATGGAGATATCAATCTTGTTTATTAGTATTACATCAGAATGACTCTAGGTAGAATAGGTCATTGAAGAACTTTGAACTGCACCCGGCACTAGGAAATATCACATTGTAATCCTATTAATCATAAATACTATATTTTCACAATGAATACAAAACATTTTTTATGTCTTATCCATCTATATACAAAATCTAGCAATGCCTGGAACATTGTCTGTGTAATCGAATAGTGTTTTTGAGTAGGATTTTTAATAAATTAGGCTGATTATTTTCCAAATAAGACCAATAGTTATAAATACTGTAATGCTGTGTACCAAATTTCACTTCAATCGGTCAGAAGTTTTGAAGGGGAAACCTGACACACAGAGTTACTTTCGCATTTATAATATTAGTGAGGATTGTTATTTTACACCCTTGACAGTGAAACTTTTACAAACTTTGAATCTCGAATATATTTATATTGAATCAACAGCCTATAACATAACTTTTAAGCATCAAAAGTCATGTTAAGTATCGGCGTGTAAAGAATAGCAGCTTTTTTAACCAACTTCAAAAAAAGGAGGAGGTTATCAATTTGTCTGTATTTTATTTATGTTTGTCACCTCATATCCCCCGACTGGGTGGACCGATCTTGATGATTTTTTTAAAAATGAAAGGTGGTGCTTGTCGTAGGGTCCCATTTTTTTAAAATCAAGTTCTGATGATGGCAACCATGAGAAAACCAGACAAGTCTTAAATTCTTGCATTAAGCATGTGTTTAACAAAGGGATGAATAACTCAAGATCACTCCAACCGATTTCGATGATTCTTTTTTTATTGGAAAGGATATACTTGAAGGATTGTGTGATGATAGGTTGGTTAGGTTTTGATCATGGGATCCATGACAAAGTAAGGGAACTCTTCAATTCTTAGGAGCAAATTAACGATATTCTGCAGAATCTTTTATAAAATGCCTCGATATTTGAGTTGCCTACCGTAACTTCGGTATGGTTAGGTTATTGTCGTAGTAAAATATGATGATCAATGGAACGCCTCAACGGCTTACAATAAGGGTGCGATTTTTGGCAGAATACATAACTGTCTGTAATCAAACCGCAATGAGCTTACGTTGGTTGCTGCATTGCAATATTTATAAGGTTTATTATTTATAAAGCGGTGGTAGCCGGAGTTGGGGACTATTAGTGTTGTGCTTTTTTATGTTGTTGTTCTGATTACCATATAAAAGTAGTTACATACGAGTATTAGGTTGCGGGTTCCCGGGTGTGACGATGTCGTTGTTAATTTACCTTTGTGAAGTTGTTTATTGTGTGTGAACGGTGTTATCTCATATGAGCAACACGTTTTTTAGGTGTACACATATTGAGATAAATTTGTTAGTTTACTTCAGATTCACTAAAAAGAAAAAATAAATAAAACCGCCTCCCAATATAAGAATACGAAGAACTCCAAAAAACAATACCCAATTATATTTTACTTTTTAGAGCATATTAATATATTTGGAACTATATACCTATTGCGCTGCTAAGTCATGTCTATAAACTGTTCTCGAGGGTCATTACGAATCGTCTCGCTCGCAAGTTTTACGACTTCCAGCCCCCCCGAACAAGCAGGATTCCGAAAAGGCTTTAGTACCATAGACCACATCTTTACGCTGCGGCAGATTATACAGAAGACCGAGGAGTATAATCGGCCACTTTGCTTGGCGTTCGTGGACTATGAGAAAGCCTTCGATTCGGTGGAAACCTGGGCGGTGTTGAGATCTTTACAGAGATGCCGAATTGACCACCGGTACATACACGTGTTGAAGTGCTTGTACGAAAACGCCACCATGTCAGTCCGTATTCATGACCAAAGCACAGCGTCTATCCAACTGCAACGTGGAGTGCGACAGGGAGATGTTATCTCCCCGAAGCTCTTCACTGCGGCGCTGGAAGACCTTTTTAAGCTTCTGGAGTGGAACGGACTGGGCATCAACATCAACGGCGAGTACATCACTCATCTACGGTTTGCCGACGACGTGGTCATTATGGCAGAGACTCTGGAAGATCTCAATGCAATGCTCGATGACCTCAGCAGAGCTTCTCGACAGGTGGGCCTAAAAATGAACATGGATAAGACGAAAGTTATGTCCAATATCCATGTTCCGCTCCACCCAGTCATCGTTGAGAACTC
>JACTOM010000939.1:474920-492423 GCA_015832385.1 Elymnias hypermnestra
TTATCACGGATATATAAAATGTTATTTAATATATATTGCGACGGTACTGTGAGAATAGATATTTCTTTGAATTTTTCTCTTAATGAAACGCGAGAAACTCTTTTTTGCAAAATGAAGATAGTTTCAATGTCCGCCGCCCTACCCCATAACAGTATGCCGTAACACATAATGCTATGAAAATAAGCGAAATACACCATTTTAGCAGTTTCAACATCAGTGTATTACCTCACCTTCCTAACAGCAAATGCAGCTGAACTAACTTTGCTTGCCAGAGTCTTAATATATAAATAAATATGTATTTGGATCTATATATTATTAACTCTGAAACTACTCAAACAATTGATATGCTTTTTTTTATTTTGCTGGATTTCCTTTCACCTGGACATAGGATAGGTTTCATTTTAATTTGAAATGATTTAGTTTTTGTCTACTTAAACGATTTTGATGGGATTTTTTTTCATTTTTCTGGATTTTTTAGTTTTTTTTTTGGATAGATATTGTTGTACATTAGCCCCACGTTTAATTTTCGAAATCGTTCTTTAATATTATCATCAGACATACTGTAAAAGCATACTTGAATAAAGAGTATTTTATTATGAAATAATTGGGACTCGGAACTTGAAAGTACTTAATAATTGAGGACAGTCTATCTTAGTATTTAGAATCTTATAAAGGAACAGTATACCTGACTGAATTTGAAAAAAATTAATAATTTGCTGAGACAATCAAGAATGCTCGTGTACGCGAGCACTCACCGCGACCCAGTTAGCGAACAATGTCTTACTATTGTATTATATTCATACACTTGTTCAACCGCCTCCCGCTGAACTCTTCTCCTACCATATAATTGCTATATGAATGACTTTAAAACGTTATTCTGTTACTGCAGCAAGCTGCGAAGCTGGTTTTCAGGGAGAACCTAAGTTACTTCACAGACACCCTTGCGACAATTGACTTAAAATTACAAAAGTAGAATACTATATTAAAACTATATATTAAAACTATATATATATATATAACTATATTAAAACTATATATATATATATATATATATATATATATATTAAACTACACTATATGCTATTTCTCGCAATGCAATTTAAACAATAAAGTGAGGGATCCTGCACGACCACTATTGAGAAGTAGCCCCTTTTTTAAGCTGGGATAATACTTGTGGCTACATTAAACACCTGGGAGTAGTCAATGTTATGCTCGACTCATACCGGCTAAATCCCAGCGGTATCGCTATTATAGGCTCAACCAAATCTAAATGAACCGATACCTTCTCCGAAGGTGGCTCGCCTGGAGCATTTGGCAAGCCAACACCTCACGGGACCTCTTCCTGTTGCGCAATAGACCTCCTATCCGTTATCCGCAGGTCACCACTAAGGTCTTATTGACATCTCCTTCCGCCACATCACATCCTCGCAGAAGGAGACCATCGCACAACATGCTCTCATTTTGTTCACCATCATTTTAATGACAATAGGTAGAGATAGATCCAGCGTAACATGCTGAGCATCCCAAGTTTTGCACGCTTCGGTATTTGCTGAAGCATCCGTTAGGGATAGGCCGCGAACCTTGCATATCTCCTTCGCTTCTTTCATTCTCATTAAACCTTTCATACAAGTCGGTCTTATTTAAAATGTCCTGGATTTGGTCCAGGAACGTTCGCCTTGGCCTTCCCCTTCCAACTTTCGCATTCGCTCTTGACTCATAAATCCTTTTTGTCAGTCTCCTTTCGTTCATTATCTCTACGTGTCCAAACCATCTAAGCATACCTTTCTCAATTTTAGTCACTACCTCTTCTTTTACACCACAACGTTCTCTTATCACACTATTTCTTACTCTGTCACTTAGTTTTAATCCACTCATACTTCTCAACGCTCTCATCTCTACCGCATTTATTTTACTTTTGTGATTCTTCTGCCATACCCAACTTTCACATAAGTACATACATAAGTGTTGGCACCAACACTCCTGCATGCACAGCCAGTCTGGCCCTGTGATACACCATCTGGCTATTCATAAAGGCGTGCAGCATTTACCATATTCCATGCATTCACTCTTCTTTCAATATTACTTTCACGTGTTCCATGATCCAATTGTAAAAGGAACTTAGTTAACTATAATTATAATATCATCTCGTAGTAATTTATTCACAATCAAGCTTCTTTTATAAAATAAGCCGATAAACTCTTATGAATCTGTGTCTGCCTGATGAACTGCGTCATTGTTCTAATAATTAGATTGTTTGGCTACAGATTAAGTCCTGGTACAGCTGTTATTCATGGCTCATTGTGATTTGAAAAATTTAACAATATAATAATAAAAATTAAATGTGAGTGTTCACATGTCCGAATAGGCTTGATTGTCTGTTATAGAGTCCAGTCTCACAACCACTTAGGTCTACAGATACTGGAGGGTTCACGATTTTATCATATCGAGTTTTCTATAATATAATATAAGTAAAATAAATGCGGTAGAGATGAGAGCGTTGAGAAGTATGTGTTGATTAAAACTGAGTGACAGAGTAAGAAATAGTGTGATAAGAGAACGTTGTGGTATAAAAGAAGACGTAGTGACTAAAATTGAGAAAGGTATGCTTAGATGGTTTGGGCATGTAGAGAGAATGAATGAAAGGAGACTGACAAAAAGGATTTATGAGTCAAGACTGAATGCGAAAGTTGGAAGGGGAAGACCAAGGCGAACGTTCATGGACCAAATCCAGGACATTTTAAATAAGGCCCAGGTCAAGAGTAATCTAAACCGACGAACTTGTATGAAAGATTTAATGAGATTGAAAGAAGCGAAGGAGATATGCAAGGATCATGGCAAGTGGAAGGTCGTGGTCTCTGCCTACCCCTATGGGAATGAGGCGTGATGCTATGTATGTATGTATGAGTTTTCTATGTCACTGTTATTTTAGAGGCGTTTATTATATATATTATATTTACAATTACAACAGTTTTAACTAATATTATAATGCGGAAACATTTGTATTTTTGTATGTTTGTAACCTTTTCACACAGAAACTACTGGACCGATATCAAAAATTTTTCACCATGACACCGACTCCAAATATAAGAATACGCAATTATTTTTATCTTTTTAGAGCATATTAATATATTTGTAAGAGTTGGTTTTGAAGGCGGTTTTTATTGTGACATTTTTTATTTATTTTGTGATTTTTAGTGATTTTGAGTTAATGTTATTTAGCCACTCCGTTATCACCAGTTACATATTCTGCTATAAGCCGCACCCTTACTGTAAACCGTTGAGGAGTGCCACTGACCATCATATTGAACTATGACAAGCACCTGAACATACCAATGTTACGGTAGTTGACTCAAATATCTGGATAGCCTATAAAAGATTCTAGCGAGTATCGTTAATCTGCTCCTAAGAATTGAAGAGTTCCTTGCTTTGTCATGGATCCCACGATCCAAACCTAACCCAACTATTATCAAACAACACTTGAAGTATACCCTATCTAATAAAAAACCAATCATCGAAATCGGTTGGAGTGATTTTGAGTTATCCATCCATTTGTCACGCACATTCAAGACTTATCTGGTTTTCTCATGGATGCCATCATTAGAACTGGTCTAAAAAAACGGAACCCTGCGACAAGCCCCACCTTTCATATAAAAAGAGACTCATCAAGTTATGAGGTAATAAACGTAAAAAAAATAACAGACCAATGGCTAATTGAATTTTTTTGAATTCTGTTAAAAACTTAAGTGAAATTAAACTTCTATGTTAACGAAAATAAAATATTAAATCTATTGTCCGACTTAATAGATTTTCCACTGCCATGAGATCCAAGGGAATCCAAGGGCCATTACTGGTATTAATAACATAAGTAAGGGGAGTGACGTGTGTGAGTGTGTGTGGTAGTTGTGTTCCGCGAGCGTGTGCGGGTGCGTGTGGGCGGAGCTGGGGCTGCGTGCGGCAGACGCACGGCCGCTGCTGCTGGGAGCTCTGACGTCACTCATGCTGCACTCGCTGCGCCTGCTGCTGCACGTGTCGCTGCTGGACGCGCTGCTGCCGCTCAACTGGAACACACTGGTAAACACTCGTCTACTTGATAAATAAAACTGAAAGTGAAACTTCTTTATGAGCACGAGGGTAATTTTTTTACTGATGAAACGCGTGATAAGCGTCACGAAGATGAACAGCGTTTATGCTAATTCATTTGAAGGTTAGGTAATATTTACAAATAAGGCAATATATACAATAATAATTTTTCTCTTTAAGTCTCGTAAATCTAAACTTTTACATTTGTATAAATAAAAAGACTTAAAAAATTGTTTGTCAAAGAAGTTTCACTTCTGACATGTCTACTTCGTACGCATGGAAGCGCAAATCATTTAATAATATTGTTTTTTATAAGAAAAACTTAAATACGCCATACACTCCTTATTATTGTTGACATGTTTCTCTCACTTAAACAAAGGCGACATTATCTTAAGGTAAGAGCGAGACAAGTATACAAGACTGTTTGCCTTTTCGCTGATGTGTACGGCCGCATATATCACGCAGTCAAATAACCTGTGTATAAATGAACTAGGGTCTTTTGATACGGATTTTTCAAGGAGGGTAGACATTTTTTTACATTTAAATGAAATCCATGCATTTGACATATACTTTTATCATCCACATATTGTGTACAATTCATACGTGGTAGTAGTGAAACCTTCAATAATTTTATTGCCACCATGTACTGTATCTGTATCACTGCCTCATTGGTCTAGTGGTTAGCATGTTCGACTACAGACATGAGGTCCTGGGTTCGAGTCCCAGGTCGGGCCAATTCAAAATCAATATCGAGTTTTCTATTAAGATTTTCTCCATATTTGCCCGAAGTTGGGAAGTTGGCGGTGTGATCCACCCCCGTGCCTCGGAGAGCACGTTAAGCCGTCGGTCCTGCGCCTGATCTATCACCGGTCTTGTCGGATTCCCGTCACATCGGACTATGAGAGTGAAGGAATAGAGAGTGCACTTGTGTACTATGCCTGCCAATCCGCAGTGGAGCAGCGTGGTGGGTCTATGCTCTTAAAACCCTCGCTCCTCGGAGTGAGGAGGCCTGTGCCCAGCAGTGGGACGTTAATGGGCTGTTACTTTTATGTACTGTATCATCGTCCCACGTTAAATGTAATCAATTTGTCTTTCTCTTTTTACTGTCGCTTTTTCGTTTCATCGACTTTCAAATCACAGCGATGCTAAAGAAGTTTCAAAAATGGTAAATGTGTAATTATGGAAGTAACTATTTCAGGGTGGGGCGTCGTTTGTTTGGAGTGCACTGTGGCTAGTGGGCGGCGCGGTGGCGCTGGTGGCGAGGCGGGCACTAACTTCGGTCCTCTTGGCCGCCGCGGTGAGTCACGGACACACGTATATTAATCATAAGAAATTGTTCGTTTTTTTTTTTCTCTTGGACTATCCTTTATCTTGTTCGCGATGGCTAGATCACATATTGTTCAATTAGTCAATAATTAATTCAGTAGAAATATTTCGTTAAGAAATGAAACCTAATATATAAGTTTTAAAGTGGGAATAGCGAGTCCTAATTGTTTTTAGTATTCATTGTTACAAAATATTATTCTATTAAATGTCCATTAACAACATTTAGTTTAAAAAGGGTATTAGGAGACCGCTTCCGAAGACGAAGGGAGATTATAATACTAAAGACACCTTTGATGGTGGGACGGAAAAAAGTCGATCCTGATTTAAAATAAACATTTTAAAACGTTTTATAAGCATTTTAACGCTCTTTTTAGTAAAAAAAACATTACTAAAAAATAAATCCAACAATTATACACAAACAGCTGATGCTCAGGTCAACGAACGCACGCGGCTGGCGGTGTGCGTGTAGAAGAAATGACTAAATTGATGCGCCGTGCCTGGCCGCTTTAAATTTGACATTTTTTTTAATCAGGAGCGATTTTGTTTCCGTCCCATCATCAAAGGTGTCGTTAGTACTATTGTCTGTCTTTGTTTTCGGAAGCGGTCGCGTAACACCTTGTATTGCAAAAAATGGGCATCATTTAAGAGAAGAATATAAAAAGTGTAGTAGGGAGAGTAGTATGCATGCTTGCGTGCGTGGGAGTGATTGTGAGTGCGTGTGAGTTGGGGTGAGAGTACGTGCGTGTGACTGCGTGAGTGGAAGCCTACGTGAATAGTCTAGAGATGAGTTTCTTTACTGTATGGCATTGGTTTAGTATCTGGTGAAAATTCGTTAAATATGAAATGCTTGAAGAAATAATATTTTTGATTGATTGATCGTTGCAACACTCGTGTGTTCAGGTGACGGGCGTGTGCGGTGCGGTTGCGGCACTATGCGGCGCGGCGTTGGCAGTGCGTGTGGCGTGCGCAGCGCGGCGCGGTGCGGCAGAGCGGGCGTACCGCGCGCTGCCCGTGGCGCCGCAGCCGGGCCCGTCCGGCGACCACGCCTTATAGTGGCGGGCCCACACCACGCAATTCTGAGCCGGCGGCCGCTCGGCGCGAGGACTTTTATACAACTATTCGAACCACTATTTTATACCCCGACTGTATTTTCAAATGAACGTTTTTTATCGTCCTCTGAAACGTGAAGCCTTCCGGGAGATGGTCGCGTTGGTGATTGAGATGGTGGTCGTAGTCGTGATGATGGTGTGGGTTTTTAATCGGCATCGTTGTTCGGGTGGATTTGTCCAATTGAATTCGGTTTTCGAGGCTTGTTGTAATAGGTGGAAGTGTATGTACTCTCGTTAGACAGTGAAGTCGTTTGGGGTAACTTTGCATCTGTCTTGAACTTCACACTAAAGTTAAAACAGTTGTAAAAAAATACTAAAAGCGTTGACATATCAATTTAAGGCTTTCATAAAAAACATCAGATATAAATATTTCGTATTAAAATGACTCAACATTAATGACTTATAAATATAACTAAAACTGTTTAATATTCGGCTGAAATCTAAAACATAAAACTCCGTAAAAACAAATATAAAATGAAACAAATTAACATAAGTGGAAAATACCCCTTGATTATTAAAAATACAATTCAAAATAATAGCAAGTTTAAAAGTAATAACAACATTAAGAATGGATATGTGGTGATCTTTACTCAGTTGATTTTAAACCAGGTAGATGTACTGCGTAAAATTACACAAAAGTATTATTAGTATTAGTTATTCAAATTAAAATTAAATGTCAAAAATACAATTTAAAATGATTTGAGCAACTTTAAACGTCAAGAAACAAAAAAATATATATTTTCTTATATTTAAAAATAATTTTCTTCGTCTTTTATATTTTTAACTAGTTAGGATGTCTTGAGAAAGGATTCGTCCCCTTCATCCTTTACTTTTAATTTTTTCGAATTGATTGTTATGGATTATAATCAGTAATTATAATAAGTAAATAGTAAAAAAATGGAATCTTATAAACAATAAAATCTCTTCCATGGCTTCTCCAACTCACGTGAGACTGGCGAAGTTGTATATGCCCAAATGTCAGTTTTCAAAGATCAGATATTTTCGTAGTTCTTTTATGAAAATTAAATCTGAGCTATGTCAAAGTTACCCCAAACGATATTACCAAGAGTAGGATGCTGTGAGATGTGTTGATCAGATATTGTCTTATACTGCCATTAGAGTTCGCCTGAATTCACGTCCATTTTGTTTATCTAGTCTGTCGTTCTGTGAGTGGTCCAGCGAAATATTCTCAGAAAGCCTTTCTCCACTGTCGTTTCTTGAAATACATTAGATATCTTTAAAAATTTAAAATTGGTACTTGTGTCTCTTAGACTATGTTATCACTCACCTGACAATTTAGTCTAAGAGAGTGCAGTAATAGAGGGAATTTTGTTATATTTTCACACAGCTCTGAATAATTAAAATTGAATAATTAAATTAAAATATAATTAGATGAATTATCTTAAATTAGATTTCTTAAAGTACTGATGACAGACAAAGTTTTAAATTTAGCAAGAGGTTACTTTTATTTCAAACACTGATCGACAAAAATGACTTTTATAAAAGTAAATATTTGTTTAAAATACTGACGTTAAACAAAGTATGTTATATTATTTTTCATTATGTCATTCTCGTTTTATCCTTTTATGCCTATTAATGTACTGTCGGCAAATAACATTGAGTTTTTCAATAAGTTTTTAGAAAAGAAAGTGAAAGTTTATTTTAGGTTATTTATATGCACACACTGAGAAACTGCCTCATTGGTCTAGTGGTTAGCATGTTCAACTACAGACATGTGGTCCTGGGTTTGAGTCCTGGTTCGGGTCAATTCAAAAATCAATTTTGAGTTTTCTATTAAGATTTTCTCAATGTTTGTCCGAAGTTGGGTCAATGCTCTAAAAACCGGCAGTGGGACATTAAAGGGCTGCTACTTACTTACAGAGGAAGTTGTTTGATGATATTTTGCTGGGCTGCATTATATTCACGATGCATCTTATTGTATTACTATTACGTATTATTATTTCCTCAAGTCTGATTTATAAGCTAGTCCATTTAATGTTAAGTTAATTTATTAATGGAGCAGCATTCCTGGTATAGTTATTGCACAAAATTTGGATTTATTGAGCGGTCGTGTCTTAGGTAGTATATTCCTCCAGATTGACTGTGACATACTATAGTTATATTAAAACTGGCCAATCATTATTAAATTTGTGTGTTTCATGTACTTTTGGGGTTGCCATTGAATTAACTGTCATAATTAAGATAATGGCAGTAATTAACATAATTTTTTCATACTAAATTTGTCAATGATATAATATATCCTTTATTAGCAATATTCTCTTTAAATAAACTCGTTTGTCTTTAATTATATCTAGTATTAAACAGTGTATGTTTTTGTTCTGTATGAAACTGTATACAGTAATATTACATCCGATTTCACCAAACTTTTATGTGTCCCCTGAGTACATTTACGGGTCAGTTAAAGGGATTGTTTCTATAACTAAGAGACGCCTCCCTTAAGTGCATTTATCGGTTAAAAGTTTGTATATATAAGGGGTCTTCTAATTATGTGATGCTTTAGGGAATGTTTTTTTTTTTTTTTTTTTTTTATAGCCTTGGCAGGCAAACGAGCTAGCGGGTCACCTGATGTTAAGTGATTACCGCTGCCCATGGACACCTGCAGCACCAAAGGAACCACCGATGCGTTGCCGACCTAATAAATGGGAGTTTATTCGCCTCTTAAATTCTTGTAGATCATAGCCAAGTGGGAACATCGTTGACGGGAGTTTGTTCCACATTATGCATGTGCGCGGAAAGAATGATCGACGAAAACGTACTGTGGCAGAGGTCCATGCATCCAAGGTGTGTGGATGAAATTTATTTCTCCGCCGAGTTGTTAGTTGATTAAATCTTGATGGCGGTACCAAATCAAACAGCTCCTCAGAGCATTCCCCGTTATAGATACGATAGAACACACATAGAGAGCTAACGTCCCTACGGTGCTCCAGCGTCTCCAGCTTACTGGACAATTGGGAGTCGTCGACAATTCGTATAGCCCGCCTCTGTATCCGGTCAAATGGAAGCAGTTGGTATTGGGGTGCTCCAGCCCATAGATGAGAGCAGTACTCTAGGTGCGGTCGGATTTGGGCCTTATATAAAAGCATCCTGTGTTCGGGCGTAAAGTACCGCTTGGCTCTATTAAGTACCCCAAGCTTTTTAGAAGCCACTTTGGCTTTGCTTTCCAAATGCCCACGGAATTGTACTTCGCTAGAAACGTCGACGCCAAGAATTCCAATACTTTTTGAGGTAGTGAGGGGGATGTTTTGGAAGCGTGGTGCGAGGTTGAAGCTAGTTTTTTTAGCTGTGAAGGCGCATACTTGGGTCTTCATTGGGTTAAACTTAACAACATTCTTCGTACCCCAA
Source organism: Elymnias hypermnestra (assembly GCA_015832385.1). NCBI lineage: Eukaryota > Metazoa > Arthropoda > Insecta > Lepidoptera > Nymphalidae > Elymnias > Elymnias hypermnestra. The sequence goes on from JACTOM010000939.1 coordinate 484,799, forward strand.
TCCGAGACCTGCGCTAATGTTCTTTCAACCTCAGTCACCAGATTGTTCCTGTGCTCCTCTACCTGAATGGGAGAGAGCTGCGGGTGACCATTGTAGCAGGCGTACCCCGTACTGTCATCTGCGTAGCAATGAATGTTGTTTATTCCTAACAGGTCATTTATAAATATGATGAAAAGTGTAGGAGACAGCACTGACCCTTGGGGTACACCAGCATTTACACGTTTAACTTCGGAGCAGACACCGTTGACAGCAACTTTAATACTGCGCTCATGTAAAAAACTGGCAATCCAAACGCACAGCTTCTCAGGCAGTCCATATGATGGTAACTTCGAAAGCAACCCCCTGTGCCACACCCTATCAAACGCCTTAGCAACGTCTAAGCTTACAGCAAGTGCTTCCCCTTTACTCTCAATCGTTTCGGCCCAGCGATGGGTGAGGTATAGTAGGAGATCGCCACCAGAACGACCGTGGCGAAAGCCATATTGGCGATCGTTAATCAGCACGTGCTCCTCTAAATACCCGAGAACTTTCGTATTTATTATTTTTTCCATCACTTTGGAGAGCAAAGAGGTAATTGCTATAGGCCTATAATTTGATGGGTCCGAATGGTCACCTTTTTTTTGGATAGGGTGCACCAGGCCAACTTTCCAAGCGGCCGGGACAATGCCAGAAGAGTAAGATTGTTGGAACAATCGAGTCAGTACCGGTGTCAGTTCAGGGGCGCACATTTTTAGTACTATTGCAGGAATTCCGTCAGGCCCACTAGCTTTATTGACATCCAAAGAGAGAAGAGCACGTCTAACAGCAGTTTGTGTAAACTGAATCTCGCACAGTGAACTTTCACAGCGCGGGATGATGGGTGGCATACTGCCCTGATCCTCTAGTGTAGAACTCTTAGCAAAGAGCTCACACAGAAGTTCTGCTTTCTCCTTTAGAGTGTGGGCTACTGAATTGTCAAGCCTGCGTAAGGGTGGGAACGATGGCTGACAAAAGTTCCCCTGAATGGCTTTGGCTAAAGACCAGAATGCCCGACTACCTGACGGCAGTTTCACTAGTTTTTGTCCGGTTTGGTTAATGTGCTTCGACTTTGCACATGCCAATGACTTCTTATAACTTCTGGAGGCAGCATTATATTTCTTCTTAAATACAGGAGCGTTGTGGTCCTTGCTGCTTAGTGCGGAAGCCCACTGTTGATAGGCGGCTTGTTTTAAATAGGACTTTTCCCGACAGTCTCCACTGAACCATTTTTGAGCTCTCCCACCGACACCGATAGTCGAATGGGGAATGTAACACTCCATGCCTATTAGTATAGCGTCAGTAATGGCATCCGTAGAGGTGTTACAGTCACTGTTAGAGAAACATAGCTGCCTCCAGGAGTATGATGCAAAAAATTCCCGTAAGCCATCCCAATCTGCGGATCGATAATGCCATATTCGGCGACTACCAGAGCCATGTAACCGATCGCCTACCTTAAGCGGCATTGAGGTGCGGACTAGGCAATGATCTGACGAGCCTAATGGACTGTCAACAATGTTGGTGTGGTGGAATGTTGGTGAAATTGGATATGAGGCTTTTAAATAAAATTCTATGTTATATATTTGTCGGAGAATAAGAGAGAACGGAGAAGCATAAAACAGGGACTTAGGGTTCTCCGCCGACATCGTTATTAATTTCCTATACTGTGGGCGCTCGTGGGTAATGTTGGTGCAATCAAACAGTTTGTTAATTAACTCAGATTATAATGTTCAATCAATTAATGTTCCCGATATACACAATCTCATTAACAATAATAGCTGGGAACACGACAGTTCCAACAGTAGACCGCTCCGTTCGAGTGCCACTCGACAACTGCCGAGAGACGCGCCGGACTGCCATTTATTGACTCTGCCCCCACGCCGATACACAGATTGCGTTTCACAGACTCTTGCACTCCGACATATAAATGCTTATCATTATCGTGAAGCCAAAATTTTTGAAGGTTCTACCATGTGAGAATTGCACACAAGAAATCCTGTTCTCTCTCTCTCTTCCTCCCAATTAAGAAATTGAGGACAGCAATCTTGAGGAATATAGCATCTAAGTGTCATACATTGTGTGGTGTTTAAGTTGTCACTCCCCCCGAAGTGTGCAAGTTTTACTACTGTATACAATTATAATATGTAATATACAATACATGTGAAGGGTAATTTTTACTTGTAATCAAACTGTTGTAAGGTTTCTGTAGATGACAAGTTTGTATATGGCTATGTACTGTGTATGAACGTATTGGATTTTCTTAAGACAAAATTACTTTGACGTACATTTTTTTAGAAAAGTTTTTGGTGCAACTCACGTTATAATTGTGTTAATAATAGTAAATACTGCGGGGTGAAAAGGTTCGCTTTTCGGCTCTTGTATCCAGACAAAAGTGTCTAATTTTTCCCGTTGGATTCTAATACGTGCGCGCCCCCTACTAACTTTTCTCCCTTTAAACTAGCAACCACTTGTTTCTCAAGTAATCAAGGGAATCTTTAAACACGAAACGATAGTGAATTTCATAAATATATATTGAAAAGTCAACTCAACTCGAACTTTTCTCAATTTAAAAGTTCCCAGGAGAAAACAGGGCTCCTTCACATCTTTGCGGATTAGCATGCCCCATTTTTCTCCCTAGGTGCGTAATATGCAATAACAACTTTGTCTATAAAGATAAATTCCCTAAGATATGTTTTTAAGGTTTTGTCTTAAAAGTAAAGCTAAAACTTTTGGTTTGAAAGTAAAACGCTTGGTTTAAAAGTAAAACTCTTGGTTTGAAAGTAAAACTCTTGGTTTAAAAGTAAAACGTTTGGTTTAGGAATAAAATGCTTGGTTTTAAAGTTCAACGTATGGTTTAAACGTAAAACTTTTAGTTTAAAAGTAAAACTCGTGGTTTAAGAGTAATACTTTTGGTTTAGAAATAAAACGCTTGGTTTAAGAGTACAACGTTTGGTTTAAAAGTAAGACTTTTGGTTTAAAAGAAAAGTAAAATCTTTTAATTTAAATGTAAAAATTTGATTTAAAATAATGCTAACACTTTTGATTGGTTTAAAAGTACAACTGTTTATATCCTAAAGATTAAAATGACTTTAGTATACGCGAATATTTCTAAAGCTTTTCGAGTGGAAACAATGACTTTTCCAAAATAATTTTATTGAAATTTGACGCGAAAACTTCTTATTAATATGAGTATATATTTCTCTCATATATGGAAATTAATAAATTCTTTGTTACACCAGTTTAAAACGCGTCAAAATAAATATGATATCAATAAAGTGGTTTTTTTTTTTCATTTTGTATATTTTACCCAAATTCTTTAATAAATAGTTATGATTCTAGAATGTCAGTCGAAGTGAAAATATGCTTTTTGTCTTAAGAAAATTCATGTCATTAACTATGTATGCAATATTTATTTAACGTGATGCTTGTAATGGATCAAATAGTTTGCATGACAACCATTGTTTTTAAGAAATAGACGTAAGGAATTCAAAACATACCGTTTAAGATGTTATAGGATGTAATTTTATACTGTATCGTATGTATTACTCGCGCTGTGAGCTTAGAAAGTTTGTACCGTTGTTTACTTTTGTACCAACCGGGAATCGATGGACTCCGGTTACACACGGATCCATTTCATTATAGTTTGTCCATTTTATAAATTGTTCTTTGGGCTATTTCGCACGCCCTTTCATTATCCTAAATCATCGAAAAGTGAAAAAACCAAACACAGCTTTAAAATACTCAAATATATTATTTACACATTGAGATAAATAATAACTATACTTATTGAGAACAATAATAACTCTACATATTGAGAAAAACTAAAACTATGCACACATTGAGAAAAATAATAACAATACTTATTGAGAACAATAATAACTCTACATATTGAGAAAAACAAAAACTATGCATACATTGAGAAAAATAATAACTATACACATTGGGAATAATAAAAACTATACACATATTGAGATAAATAATAACTATACTTATTGAGAATAATAATAACTCTACATATTGAGAAAAACAAAAACTATACACACATTGAGAAAAATAATAACTATACTTATTGAGAATATTAATAACTCTACATATTGAGAATAATAAAAAATATGCACACATTGAGAAAAATAATAAATATACACATATTGAGATAAATAATAACTATACTTATTAAGAATAATAGTAACTCTACATATTGAGAATAATAAAAAATATGCACACATTGAGAAAAATAATAACTATACGCATTGAGAATAATAAAAACTATACGAAAATTGAAAAAAGTTATAATTATACGCACCTTAAGAAAAATAATAACTATACTTATTGAGAATAATAACAACTGTACACATTGAGAAAAATAATAACTCTACATATTGCGAATTATAAAAAATATACATCAATTGAGAAAAATTATAACTATTGATCACACATTAAGTAAATTTGAAAGGTTTACACAAATTGAGATGTACACATACACATTAATAAAAATAATGACTATACATTAAGAATAATGTAAACTATACACACACAGACATACCTAATAATATTAACTATATTAACACTTTGAGGCACGAGTACAAAAACGGCCTAAGACATAACATTTAAAAGTGTCATCTTCAACTTCGAATCTCTATACAGATATAATGGAAATATAGACACAAACTGGCTTAACATTGATTTGTCAATGTACCCTCAGTTGGTGATTAATTTTTTTTTATTAATAATGTACATAGGTCGTTCTTGATCTCAGGTTATAAACTATTGTTGTTTATTCTTGCAATAAGTTTAAATAGTTGAATCGATAAGGTATGATTTTTTTGCTTGAGGGTAGTCTGATATTAGAACAACGTAATATTACGTTGACCATGATAAAACCGTAATCCATATTGTAAATATCGTATTAAATTTATAAGCGTCTTTGTGAAAGCGACAGGAAAAAGAGAAAGACACATAAGATTTATAGAAGGAGTGAGTGAGATAGGAAGCATTATACAGTGTTTATTTTTCCTTCGCTCTTTCATTCTCATTAAACCTTTCATACAAATTCGTCGGTTTAGAGTACTCATGACTTGGCCCGTTATTAAAATGTCCTGGATTTGATCCCGGAACGTTCGCCTTGGTCTTCCCCTTCCAACATTCACTCTTGACTCATAAATCCCTTTTGTCAGTCTCCTTTCATTCATTGTCTCTACATGCCCAAACCATCTAAGCATCCCTTTCTCAATTTTAGTCTACGTCTTCTTTTATACCACAACGTTCTCTTATCACATTATTTCTTACTCTGTCATTCAGTTTTAATCCAGTCATACTTTTCAACGCTTTCATCTCTACCGCATTTTGGTTTGGAATTTTATAAATGGTACAATCTCTTTCGCATCTTCTCCAACTCACGTGACATTGGCGAAATTGTTTATGCCCAAATGTCACACAAAACGTTGTTTCCTATACGATTATGAAATCGTAATATCACGTTGCTGCAATCATTAAATCTCTTATGTCACAGCACTGTTTATAAAATGGATGAACTATAAATTTTTCACATACAATTTTACTACTAAAGGCGAAGTTGAATAGGAGAGAAAGCATATTCTTTTCGTATATATATCAAACATATCACTGAGTACTATTTCAATTATAAGTTGCTATATATTATTTGTCTTTATTATAGTGAAAACGTCTACCACTCATTATAAATATTGGCTACTGTTTGTGTATTTGAAACCATTGACTTAAATGGAAAAATAGCGCCATCTATTATGAATTCGTGAAACTACGTCGTTGTTTAATCTGTACAGAGAATAGTTACGTTACAATTCGAATTTGTATCAAAGTAACATATTTGCTTATGTTGTTAAAAGTAAAAAGGTATTATATTGTGGGGTGATAAGTTCGCTTTTCGGCTTTCGGTACAAAAGTGCCTCGTTTTCTCCCGGTTTGACTCCACTCACTTTTCTGATGTTCTTTGTTTTGTTCTAAGTGTCAATGACAATTTAAAAAAAACGAGACTATATTACATATTAATGTCGAACTTTTCATTCCTGTGTAAAAAAACCTTATAGGGAGAAAAGTGAGGCATCCTTACCTGTGGTTTTCAAAATTTTGAGGTCGAGAATGTGTTACTTTTCTCCCAACGTGCGTACTTTGCAGTTTTTACTGAAAAATATATGAAAAACGTAACAAATAATAATCAATAATTTTCAGCTCGGTTGAAACTTTACTATGAGGCTTTCACAGCAATAACGGCCTAACTATAAAGTTTGAGTAATAAAATAAGTAATTTTGCAAAAGTCAATGCAAACAAAATCGGTGTCATTTCTAGTTTTTTTCACAAAAACTTTACTTAGGCCATTCTTGCACTTGCGACCTCTCAGTAACAGTTTCACTGAAAAATTTTTTAAAAGCTTTTCATATACGTGTATCTAAAACTTTTTACAAACGAAACAATAAAATAATTTGCATAATGTACAAGCATAGCTTAATAGGTTTTTCACTTTCAATTGGAAGGAAGTCCAAAACTGTATGATTATAGAACGATAAAGATAGAACTGCCAAGTGATCTCTTCACTACGGAATCACGCGTGTCTATTTTCGGGTGATACTACACCCAAGTAATTTTCTACAATATAATGAAAAATAAAGTTACGATTTAAATTACATTTCACAATAAAAAATTGCGGGTACGTCTAAAAAAAACAAAGTTCAAGAATAACTAAAATACCAAAATAATATTTCATTTATATAATTATCTCTATTCAATTGTATAATATTTTGAAACAAAGTTAAATAGTATCGAATAAGATATATTAATAATTCTATTCAAATACCAAATCTATAACAAAAGAGAGAAAGTATTATGTGTATTTCTCTCTCTCTCTTGCTCCTACAGTGATATTCAAAATTTAACTCTATCTAAACTAAGCCTCTCTATCTTCACTAATTTATTTCTTAATTTCCGTTCGCCTCATCCGATCACACTTTTTGTAACGCTCTAGTAACAAATTTACCAGTTTACTCTCCAAGACAAGCGTTTCAGAAATTTTTCTTAAAAATGTATGGTGATTTGTTATTGTAATGTATATCGCCCTTCAAACTTGCGTCCACCTCATCCGATCGCACTTTTCGTAACGCTCTAGTCACGAATTCACCAGCTTATTCCCCATGTCAAGCGTGTCGAAGATTTACTTCAAAATGTATAATGATTTGTTACTGTAATTTTGATCACTTATATCTACCTCTTTTGTTTCGTTCGTCTCGCCCAATGACCTGTTTCCGTAACGTCTTCGTTACGCATTCTCCAGCTTATTCCCCTATTCAAGCGTATAGAAGTTTTACGTCAAAAAGTCCCTTGATTTGTTATTATAACTTTGGTGCAGTTGTTATTTTAAAATGTACTTTGAATCAAGGTAACAGGATTTGATTTAGTTGTTTTCGCCATCTTTACCACATGTTGACGTCATGTGAGTAAATTTTATTATATAATTAAATTTAAAGCGCGGTTTTTGACGATATATTGTGTATGTTCTTGCATGTCCCGTCAGAATGTCGGCATGTTCACTTAGCCTTTCTATCTTTATACATAAAAACGTTAAGGGGGGGGGGGGGGG